>JADRCD010204215.1:0-28966 GCA_019843815.1 Montemys delectorum | reverse complement strand
CCATTTTCATTCTTGATGATACTCTGATCACTTGGTCAAGCAGTATCATGTACCAGATTTTTCTTTTCTTTTCTTTTCTCTTTTCTTTTCTCTTTCCTTTCCTTTCCTTTCCTTCCTTCCTTCCTTCCTTTCTTTCTTTTCTTTTTTTTTTTAGATTGATTTATTTGTTTCATGTATGTTGGTACACTGTCACTGTCTTCAGACACACCAGAAGAGGGCATCAGATCTCATTACAGATGGTTGTGAGCCACCATGTGGTTGCTGAGATTTGAACTCAGGACTTCTGGAAGAGCAGTCAGTGCTCTTACCCACTGAGCCATCTCTCCAGCCTACCAGGTTTCTTTATTGTAAAGATAACCTTTTAGTCAAGCCTGGTGGCACACGTCTAGAATCCTAGGTTCTGGGGAGGCTGAAGCAGGTGAATTTCTTGGTCATGATCTGCCTGACCTCCTGAGTGCTAGTGTCATAGGCAAACATCATTACATCTGCCTTCTAGCAACGCCCTGGCAGTGTTTTATCGTCCGTTGATGATCTTTGCTTGAATTGGTTACCACTCTAGTGATTTAAAGGTTGTAATCTTCTAATGCTGTCATTTTGCCAACTGAACCTTTTTGTGAAAAAATATTTTCCTTCTTCTGTTTCATTTTGAATATCATCCTGGATTTATGGAATTCTTTAGTAATTATTTGTTGGTCCATTATCACCATTTTCTGTTATGTATGTTTGTCTCATGGGACACCTTCTCCTGCAGTTTTTGAGTGAAAGGAACAAGCTGTCTAGGTTCATCTTACACCTTTTTAGCAAAAGATTTGCAGTAACTCTTTGTCTAGGATACCTGGTTTCTTTTCTTTTTAAAGATTGATTTATTTATTTTATGTATATGAGTACATTGTAGCTGTCTTCAGACACACCAGAAGAGGCATAAGATCTCATTACAGATGGTTGTGAGCCACCATGTGGTTGCTGGGAATTGAACTCAGGACCTCTGGAAGAGCAGGCAGTGCTCTTAACCACTGAGCCATCTCTCCGGCACCTGACACCTAGTTTCATTATGTGTAGAATGCATTTCAACTCCAAAGTTTAGGGATCACACTTCTTTCTAGTCTAGTAGTTCTTAATCAGAAGTATCCATTTGGATTAACTATCTGACCAAAGGGAGGACTCCCGACAGCCATGATTTTTGACAAGTGTCACTAGACTTTCTGAATTACACCTCTGTTGATAAATATCTTTCTGATCACAGTCTTTGCCAAGCTGTACAAAATACATTTACAGTTTATCTTGCCCCATTCAGATTACTCTGACATACTTATAGGGCTTTGTTGGCTCTCTCTCTCTCTCTCTCTCTCTCTCTCTCTCTCTCTATCTCTCTCTCTCTCTCTCTCTCTCTTAAAAAAGACATTGGATGCCCTGGAGCTGGAATTACAAGTGGTTATGAGCCACCCTATGTGGGTTCCTGGAAGAGCAACAAGTGCTCTTAACCACTGATCCATCTCTCCAGTCCCTGTTTGTTTTTTTGAGACTGGGTCATTCTATCTGTAACTGAGGCTAGCCTTGAACTTCTGGTCTTTCTGACTCTGAATTCTGAGTGATGGGATTATAGGTATGTGCCACCATACCTGGTCTGTTCTGATCTTTCCCCTCCCGTCCACCCTCAGTCTCTCTCTTGGTAGTACCTGATGTATGCCTGATCTCAAACTCACTATGTAGTCAAGGATGATCTTGGACTCCTGGTCCTCCTGCTTCTACCTTTTGAGTGCTGACATTACAGGTATGCACCAGACCTAGCTTACATGGTGCTTGAGATGGAACCTGGGGCTGCCTACTTGCCAGAAAAGCTCTTTGTCAACTGAGCCACATGTTGGTGAGCATTTAGAGTAGTCCCAGATACTTCTGTAGAAGGTACATACATGGTCTTTGGGTTCATTTTAACGCACTTGATTTGCATTGCTTTTATATGGAATTTACATAGGGAGAATGTCTGACTGTCTCCCATGAGCGTAACCATGGTACCTGATGGGAAGGTTTATGTTGGTCATAGTTTCAAATGGTGTCAGTCCTTTGAGGTGGAAAATACAGTGGAACAGCTCTGTCTATGGAGGTAGAGGTGTGCAGCAGTGGGCCAGGAGCAGAGAAAGCAGGCCAAGCCAGAGCCTGCTATAACCTGCAAAGGCCTGCTCCTAGCCATCTACAAGCCAAGTCCCACTCCTGAAACCTCTATGCCTTTAAGATAGAGCCACAAGCTGGGCATCAAGCTTTTAGAACATGGGCCCGTGGGAGACACTTGAAATGCAAACCATGTGTTCAGGACTTAACAGGGTGGCCGGAACAACAGAGAGGGACAGTTTAGCTTCAGTTTTGACAACTGACATAAGTTTCTTTTCCTGTCACTATGGTAAAATACTCTGATAAAAGCAACTTATGGGAAAAGGGTTTATTTCAGCTCACAGTTCAGGGTTACAGTCCATCATGGCAGGGGAGTCAAGACAGCAGGGACTTGAAGCAGTTCTTACACACACCCACAGTCAGGAAGCAGAGAGCAGTGAAGGTTGGTGCTCCACTCACTTCCTTCTTTGTATATAGTCAGGGCAGACTCCCTGCCCTGGGAGTGCTCCTGCCTATAGTCAGGCCTTCCCACATCCATTAACCTAACTGATAATCCCTCACAGATACTCTCAGAGACTAAACTTGATCTAGATAATCCTTTACAGGCATGCCTGGCACTTTGTCTTCTAGATGACTGTAGGTCCCGCTAACAGTTATCATTAACCATTCACATCAGAAAATTCAGAACAGAGCTATTCTCATTTTAATGTGGATAAAAATTTTAATTGGCTTTGATTTTTATATTTTATATCTTTTTTTTTTGTTGTTGTTTTTTGTTTTGTTTTTCGAGACAGGGTTTCTCTGTATAGGCCTGGCTGTTGTAGAACTCACTCTGTAGACCAGGCTGGCCTTGAACTCAGAAATCCGCCTGCCTCTGCCTCCCAAGTGCTGGGATTAAAGGGGTGAGCCACCACTGCCTGGCTATATTTTGTATCTTACCCGGCTATATTTTGTATCTTACGGTTCCAGAGCCTCTGAGGAGCTTAAGAATGTTACACTTTCTCTCCACTTCTCAAAAACAGTTTTTAAAGTAATGACCTAGCCCTGGTAAAATGGCTCAGCAGGTAAAGTCACTTATCACCAAGGCTGACAACCTAGTAGCAGAGAATTGACTCCCACAGGTGATCCTCTGTCCCCTACATGTGCAGTATGACATTCCACCCCATCCATCCATACAAAATGTAACCAAAAAGTTGTTAAAATAAGAAAATAAAAGTAACCATTTAACTTTGCAGTCTTCAAGGAATTTCTCTTGTGATCTGGGGATGATTGCTTTCAAACAAACCCTGATTGACACAGGGCGAGTTTTGAAGAAAGTCAAGCAGAGTATTTAAAACCTGTGGAGTGGGAAAGATAGTTATTGAGCAGCCAGTGAAATCTCCAGCCTTAGAACACTCATAGAAACATCTATCACAGATGTTCCTGTCTGTTTTAAGGAGTCTGTGGCTCCTTAGGAGTTGGGTTATGAGCTATAGCTCAAGTGACTGACCATTTTTCTGCTCACCAGATGGGAGCTCAGAATGTTTGAGCTCCGCAGAGCAGATGGAGTCAGAGGACATGCTGAGCGCCTTGGGCTGGAACAGAGAAGACAAGCCACGGCAGACCTCCAAAGCTGCAAACAATGCCTTCCCTACACTGTCCCCTATGGTCGTCATGAAGAACGTGCTGGTCAAGCAGGTGAGGAGACAAGGATCCAAAGACTTTGCAGGTGAAAGTTTCTGAGCTTCCCATGTGCTCATGTTCAAACACTCCCTCTCTTGAGGAAGAGCTTTCAGACTGTGCTAGAGTCATTCTGATGTGGACCTTCTGTCCCGAGAGAGACAGTGTTGTCTTTCAGCTACTGATGCTGCAGTTTGGTCTCGTTTTCTGATTTAAAATTTTTTTAAGCTTTGGGTTTCTTTTTTTTTTAAGTGTGTGTATGTGTGTGTGTGTGTGTGTGTGTGTGTGTGTTATACAAGTACTCTACCATGCTTTCCTCTGACCTGAGGGCACCTGAGCTCACATGTACACACACTTTTACTGAAATTCATACATATACTTTTTGTTTTGTTTTGTTTTTCAAGACAGGGTTTCTCTGTTTAGCCCTGGCTGTCCTGGAACTCATGCTGTAGACCAGGCTGGCCTCTAACTCAGAAATCCACCTGGCTCTGCCTCCCAAGTGCTGGGATTAAAGGCGTGCGCCAACACCTCCCAGCTCATGCATACTCTTACACACACACACACACACACACACACACACACACACACACAGAGAGAGAGAGAGAGAGAGAGCGAGCTGAAAACATGCAGCCACAGTCAGGAGTGAGGTAGCTCCTCCAGCAGAGGGACACAAGGAAGGACAGCTGGTCAGACTGCTAGGCTGGTCAGGAGATAGGAAGCTTAGTGGCAAGCTACCTTCATGGAGTCACTTTTGGGTTTCATTTAGTTTTGGAGTTTCTTAGTTTTTGTTTTAAGACAGGATCTCCAGTAGCTCAGGCTGACCTTGAAATCCTTATGTAGCTGAGCATGAATTTGAGCTCTTAATGTTCCTGCTTCTCTTTCCTGGATGCCAAGCTGATAGGCATCTGCCATTGTGCCAGGATTATGTGGGGCTGGGGAATCCAATAAAGAACTCCAAGCATGTTAGGCTGGCCTTCCACCAGCCTGAGCTTAGCATCTTTTAACCTTGCCAGGAAATTACTCTCTGATCTCACTGCCTCAGGTGGACCTTACCTGTGCCATCGTTTCATCTGCCTTCAGTTGCTTTTTCTGAATGATAGCTCTTGATTAAAAACAGGTGTTTCAGGCTGGAGGGATGGCTCAGCAGTTAGGAGCACTTGTTCTTCCAGAGGACCCAAGTTTTGTCCCAAGCACACATGTTGGACTGCTCAGAACCACCTGTAATTCCATCTCCAGGGGATCTGACTCAGTTATCGCACTCGTGTGCACATACCTGTTCACAGGCACATCATACATACAGAGATGGGATTTTAAAAAAATAAACTCCCCAGATTTTTCCTCGTTTCCCCTTAGGAAAAAGTTTTGTGTTTGTTTTTGCTTTTGCTTTCTTTTGTTTTAAAGTGTGATGTAGATGTAAGTGGATCAGGCCACTTCCTCCTGTTCTCAATAAGGGCTTCCTTGTGTGTGAGGGAAGCCCAGCCACAGCTGAGCGGCCTCCTCCTTTGCCCTGGGTGGGAGCTGGAGGCTGCACTCATCCTTGTGGATGCAGCTGCTCTCTTTCCTTTGTTTCCAGGGCAGCAGTTCCTCCCAGCTCCAGTCCTGGACTGTCCAGCCCTCCTTTGAAGTGATCTCAGCGCAGCCACAGCTCTTTGTCCTTCATCCACCTGTGCCGTCTCCTGTCAGTCCATGCCATACTGGTGAGAAAAAGTCAGAATCCAGAAACTACTTGCCCATTCTAAATTCTTATACCAAAATAGCTCCCCACCCAGGCAAAAGGGGCTTCAATTCAGAAGACAGAGGAACCAGTGGGGTACCGAAGAAAGTCTGCACGGAGAGACTAGGGCCAAGCCTGTCTTCCAGTGAGCCAGCCAAGACTGGCCG
Source organism: Montemys delectorum (assembly GCA_019843815.1). Lineage (NCBI taxonomy): Eukaryota > Metazoa > Chordata > Mammalia > Rodentia > Muridae > Montemys > Montemys delectorum. Next base: position 23,320 of record JADRCD010204215.1, on the reverse strand, counting down.
AGTGCTATCCAGTCCTTCCACTCCAGCCCCACCCAGCTCCAAACTCACAGAGGACTCGGCTTTGCAAGGAGTCCCCTCCCTTGGGGCTGGCGGAAGTCCACAGACTCTTCAGCCTGTGTCCAGCAGCCATGTGGCTAAAGCTCCCAGTCTGACCTTTGCTTCACCCGCCAGTCCTGTATGTGCATCAGACAGCACTCTGCATGGCTTAGAGAGCAGCTCCCCTCTCTCCCCACTGTCAGCCAGTTACAGTTCACCTCTGTGGGCTGCGGAGCACCTCTGCCGCAGCCCAGACATCTTCTCCGAGCAGAGGCAGAACAAGCATAGGCGCTTTCAGAATACCTTAGTGGTCCTCCACAAGTCTGGCTTGCTGGAAATCACTCTGAAAACCAAGGAGTTGATTCGTCAGAACCAAGCAACTCAGGTGGAGCTGGACCAGCTGAAGGAGCAAACCCAGCTGTTTATAGAGGCCACCAAGAGCAGGGCCCCTCAGGCATGGGCTAAGTTGCAGGCATCACTAACATCTGGGTCCAGTCATTCAGGCAGTGACCTAGACACATTGTCTGATCACCCAGACATATAGCACAGAAACATTTTCCAGTTATTTGAGTTAACTCCTTTGCTATTACAACTACACTTGTTTTCCACAGCCTATTTAAGAGCTTTTCTTTCTAAACTCACCTACAAAGCCACGTGCCAGTCCCTGGCTGCTGTCCTACTCTGTGGTCCATGCACAGGTTAAGTGTGTTTCAGTTGCTCTGAGGACCTCCAGCTGGAAGTGTCCGTGAATCCCTTTTCCTTAACCTGCAGGCACTTGGCTGGATCTTGGGACAAGGGAGAGGTGGCTGTGTGTGTGTCTTTGAGCTGTTACTTCCCATGCTCCTCCTCGCTGTCCAGGATCAGGGTACAGTGACATGGATGAGTGTCTACAGTGACACTTGTCCAGTCAAGGAGTAGGTGACCTAAGGATCCCTGCACTGTCCTCCCTCAAGTGAGTTAATCACGGAGAAAAAGAAGAGGGAGTGTTCTCCTTCTGCCAGGCGTTGTGCCTGTTGAGCGAAACCTAAAGTGCTTTGGGCACAAGTACCTGGGTGCAAGCATTTGCCACATAAGGCTTTGTTCCTTACACTTGAAAGGTAGAGGAGAAAGGGCAAAGCCCTTTCACACACGTCCAACTCACACACGTCCAACTCACACACTGATCACACACCAGATCTCACTTAGGCAATAGGCAATACTTCCAAGTTTTAAAATGTAGAGTGGATTTAATACTGTCTGGAATTGTATTTGATGAATTGCTTTTTTTGATTTAAGGGTCAAAGAAGCCAGCATTTTTGGTCACTAGCTGGAAGGTTTTGTTAATTTATACTTGAAATAGCACAACCTATCTAAAAGGCTTGAGGTAGGGCTGTAGGATGGCTCAGTGAGTAAAGGTGCTTGCTGCCAGTGGCCTGAATTTGATCCCCTGAACCCACATGACAGAAGGAGAGAACCTACTGTTGCAAATTATGCATCAAATGTGCACACACACACATGATAAATAAACTAATATAAAGTTAAAAATACAAGCTATTATCAACATTAAAACAAGGTAAAACAATCAAAGCTTGAGATGGCTTCAGTGGGTCCTCAGGGTCTAGTGTAAGTCCCTCTGCTGTCTCATGTCTGTACCTCACCCAGCTGATTCTGTGAGGGAAAAAATGATTGTGTTTATAAATTTAAGTTAAATAAAACCCAAGGCCACAACAATCATAAAGGATCCTTCTCTGTTTTCACATCTGTGTTCTCATGCATGCCCTATGACGATGGCAGCCACTGTGGAGCGGTCTTAGATCTTGTGTTAGATGTGGTCAGCAGAGCTGAAGTGTGGTGTCCTTCTCTGAGGCTGGTCTTAGGGTGGAGAGCTTGAAGAGTTTCCATGTCTTCAGCTTCCCTGTGTGGGTAACTAAGTGTCTAAATGGCTTGTATCCTCCTTTAAAATTTTCATCCTCCTGGAAATCTTTGTTCTTTACAATTAACTTGGTTTTTATGACCAGTATCTTTTTATGCAGAGAGGATGTTCCTGGGGCTTTACTAGGTCCAGAGTTAAGGATCACATTTATTACAGAGTTGGTTGTAATTCTAACATAGTTTAAAAAGTATAAGACTCAGGTTGTCTCTACTGTGCTTGTAAAGATATATGATTTAGTTATGACTGGTTTAAAAATAATCAACTTGGTAAAATCTCTATTCTTTGGTCAACATAGAATTATTACCTGCTGTTTGCTTTCTGAAAGTTTCCAAAATCAGAGTCAGTTTTTCTGGGCAGACTCGGCTCCTCATGATGTGCTTCCCCTAAATCTGTATGGTATTGTGGCCATTCTGCACTCCACTAGGAAGCAGCCTTTCTGGCAGAACGTTTGGCAGGAAGGCTGTAGAGACAGGTGCATTCAGAGCAGCCTGGGCACCAGCCTCGAGTTTTATCGTGTGTCAGAAGGCTGGAAGCACTTGCCGGGAGCCGAATGTACTACTGCACTGGAAACGCCCGCCCTCTGTCGTGCTGTAAGCCTCTTGGACTCTTCCTCCTAGACTCTGGTTTTCTTTTCCCTTCCTGTCCCCATAAAAGATGACGAAAGCCACCATGGATCCTCACTGCTGAGTGGGGGGAGGGTTAGCCCCCAGTCACTGCTCCTCTGTGATCTTAGAGGCACAGCTCAAGTCTCTAGGCTGTTAGCATAGTGCTCTGTCCTGGTGCAGCTGGAAGCAGGCAGACTCCAGTAGAGAAGCTAGATCTTTGAAGGAGCACTCCTTTGAGGCCAGAGGCCAGACCAGCACTTGGAGGAAGTCCTGAGTGGACCAGAAGACTCTTCATTGGTTGCCCAAAGCTGTATGTGGCAGTGGCCTCAGTGCGCGCTATGAGCTCTTATGAAGCGTTATATAGGGCCGTTGTTTTCCCAAGGTGAGAAGTCAATTTTAACTCAGACCAACCCATAGGAGAACCTTTGTATTGGCAATATTGAAACACATTTAGAAAGGTTCCTGACTGAAATTGGCTATAGAATTTACTGTCGTTTGTAATTTACTACACTGTTTTTATTGATTATGGTATCGTCTGACTTTTCTAGTATGACTCCTTCAGCAGACATGTTGCTCTCACACATATACTGAAGTGGCTTTTCAGCCACATCCTCCTTAGGATAGAGACTATTTACCAAATGTGAATTCTCCTAAGAAAGTGTGAAGTTATGTAGAAATTGACTGTGAAATGTCAAAGAAAAAAATAAAGTCACTTACTTGAAAGCTATTTGGTCTGTTTGCTTTGTAACTGCTTAAAAATTCTAAGTCCTGGACCTGTAGCCATGGGTAGAGTGCTTGCCTAGGGTGTGTGAGGTCCTGGGCGCTACCCATAGAACCGCTGCCCTCCACCCCACTTCCCCCAAAACCCTCGAAGTTTCAAACATTGTCTTGTGTTGTTTGGGTTATAGAATCGGTCGCTGCATATTGGAGACTTTGAGTGCTGTGTGTAGTAGCCTGAATAGCCTGACAAGCTTGCGGGTTTTTAACGCAGGAGATGGAGGAGCAAGAAGGCAGGCCATCCATTGGCTTCCTCCGTCTGACATGTCACAGAGAGAACTCTGACATGGCAAAACAGCTATGGTTGTATACTGGGATGAAGTAAAGCTGCGTTAACTGAAGTTCTTAATACAACAGAGGGGTCCTTAGCAAATATGTCTCAGCCTTCCTCTGCTTCCACACAGCCAAGAACTGCTTCCTGGCATGCTTGATGCTGAGCCTAACAAGCTCGCTCTTATGAAAAGATCTGCAGGGTTGGCAGTGTGAAGACCTGTTAGAGGTATTTCTGGCCCACACAGTGGTCTCAGTGACTTTACAATATGGTTATAAGGCCACTAAAATGAATTTAAAGTGGATGAAGATGGCCCAAGAAGACCCTTCTGAAGTAGAGACATCATCCTCCAGAAATGGCATTCAGAGAAGAGCTGGAAAGGTGATCCTGGGGGCCCTGGAAGAGCCCTGTCCTTGATGTGCACCCACCAGGCGAGGGTGCAGCCCAGCTTCTATCTAGGGCTGCCTGTTTGTGACCATGCCTGTTTAAGCCGCATCTTGGAGGCCTCCACAGATCATAACCTGGTGAAGAAGCATCGGAAGTCTGGTATTTGTGTGTTATTTCTAATTTATTCTTGTTTTTCCGTGATGCTGAAAGTTGTACTTAGTGCCTCAGACATGGTACTGGGTTAAGTTCCCTCCATACCTATTATTACTGGTGACTTTGGCTAACTCAGCCTGTGAGCTGAATAATAAAGAGCTAATTACCTCTGAAGCTCTTCCCAGCATTACCTCTAGTGAGATCCGTAGCAGTGGGTCAGCAGGACAGCTCAGTGAGTACAGGTATTTTAGCCAAGCCTGATGGCCTGAGATGACCACTGAGCTTCATATGATAGAAGGAGAGACTGGCCCCTGTAAGTTGTTTTCCGACCTCCATATGTGCACCATGGCACACACCCTCCAACCCCAAACACACAAGTGAATGAAATGTAATTTTAAAAGATTTTGTTTTTAGAAAAGATTTGTAGCTGTATTAGATGGCATAAATAAAATCAACAGACTCAAAAGAACTAACTTGAGGACCTTAGAAAACAGGTTGCTTGTGTTCTAGCAAGACAGCTTTTTATATACTAGTGTCCAGTTGGGTCTTACTTCTGGGATGTGATTCTGGACAAGCATGTTGCTAAGCCTTTGCCTTTTTTATAAGTACCGGATTGCAACTTGCATATCCACTCATTCACATATAAAAACTGCCCTCATCCAGATGTGGTTGCCCAGGCCTTTAATCCCAACACCCAGGAAAGCAGAGACAAGTGGATTTTTGTGAATTTGAGACCAGCCTGGAAAAATGAGAGTTCCAGAACAGCCAAGGCTGCCTGATCAGCAACAAAATAGTGCATTCAGGTTTTTCTCTTCCCTGGTCTGGGGCAATGTCTTGCTATATATAGCCTAGACTGGTCTTGAACTTATGGTCCTCTTGTCTCTGCTTTCACATTGAGCTACATCCCCAGGCCTTCAAACAAGGAATTCTTTCTGTATACGTGGTATATACATTGTATGTATACATGTATGTGGATGCTTGCTCAGGCGTCCTCCTCTGTCATACTCTGCATTATTCCCTTAACACAGGGTCATTCAGTGAACCTGGAGCTACATGTTTCTTGGCTAGACTGGTGGCCAGCAAGTCTCAGTAATTCTGTCTCCACCAGCCGTTGGTGCTGGGGTTACAGGTGCACATGACCACACTTGGCTTTTTATGTGGATGCTGGGGATTTGAACTCAAGTCCTCATGCTTGTGCAGAAGCACCCTTACCCATGGAGCCATTTCTCCAGCCTCATTTTTTTTTTTTTTTTCAAGACAGAGTTTCTCTGTGTAACCCTGGCTGCCCTGGAACTCACTTTATAAAAAAGACTGGCCTCAAACTTAGAGCTCTACCTGCCTCTGTCTCCTGAGTGCTGGGATCAAAGGTGTGCTGGCTCAAATTCTTATTAGCTAAAAGTAAGGGCATTTGGGGATTAGCTCACATGATGTTCTTTGCTGGTCAGTTATCTGCAAACAGACCTTTCATCTGAGATTAAAGGAGTGAATTTTAGGTTTTTGGTTGTTTTTTTTTTTTTTTTTTTTTAAATCTTTTTAGAGTGTATCAGTTGGCTTTTTATTTCCTTTTAGACTTCTCTTCCCACAATCAGGGATGATGTTTCTCCATGTATTGTCAGGAGCTGTGGACTGAGTGTACATCTTCACTGTCAGTAGTCAGGGCTACACAGATGCTATTGTGCTTTGTGAGGTCTTTTATTCTGGTCTCTGCCTTCAGGTGCCGCCTTTTGTCTGCTCAGAAAGAGATGGGAGATGAGAAGAGCCTCTGTGGGCTGGCACAGGCAGAACGGTTGAGAAAGAAGCTCCTGAGTGTGGTGTCCTGGCTCTTGCAGCTTTTATCTCTGGTACTTTCAGTTGACAACAGGGTGGGACTCTGTCTCGGTTGAGATCAGGGCTGAGATCTCAGCGTGGAAGAATGTCATCTTAGGTTTTAAAATTGCAGAGCAAGGCCGCCTTCATGTGTGCAATCCTGTGATAGAATTCAGCCTCAGAAAGGCTGTCACTTGCTTGGGGGTAATTAAGACTCTACTGCCAAAATGTATAGTTATAGTTAACTCCAAGAGAGCGAATGACAACTCTGGACGGTTATTCTGCCTGGCTTCCTAGGACGTGTTCTGTGGGCTCACACGTGACTACTTGGGCTTCTCTCAGAATCCCTCCTCTTTCTCAGAGCATGTGGCTTCCCTGTATTTCTGAGGGCTGGTTATGCAAGACATTAGAGAAGTGCTTGAAAAAAAGCCTGCACGATTCCTGCTGCACATTTCAGCAGCTGGAGATGAGCAAAAAAGTGAGAAAAGCCCGTGGCATACCAACTGAACACAGCAAGTGGGTGGAAACTGGTAGGAGACGAGGGGGGAGTTAAAAAAAAAAAAGAAAGAACGTTGGATTCTGAGACCGGCTTCTCTGAGGGCCTCGGTCAGGATGAATGCCTGTGTTCTCTGCCCGGCTTTCTGGAGTGGCTTGAGAGCCTCAGAGTAAAAATAGATGCTTTTAATTTTCCTAGAGTTTTTATCTCAGGAACTGCAGTGGCCCTGGAAGAGGCCCTTCATCCCGATAAAGGCCCTTGTAACAGAGGAGAGGTGGCAGAGCTGCAGCCTCTGTCTCTGCAAACAGTCCAGAAGTGTTGCCCCCTAGGGAAGCACAGGGGAGGACACTCCTGGCACCCTTTTATGGGGGTGATAGTGAAAAACCAGAAGCCCTGAAAAACTGAGACCGCCCCTCTGACCTACTGATGGCAAGCCATAGCTTCACAGAGAACTGACCATCTCCATTCACTTCTCCTAAAATGAATGCATTCATTGTCCCTGGAGGGGCCAGAGGAGCGTGCTTCCCGGGAGACTCCTGAAGATTCACTCACTGGAATGAGCTGAGAGCAGACTGTGAGGACAAAGGCCATTCAGTTTATTATTGGGGAATGTTGGAAGAGCAGTAGCTCCATAGGTAACCTAGCTAGCTGCAAGTGTCTCTGCCCTTTCCTCCAGAGTGTGGGAGACAGAGAAGATGCAGGCAAGTCCAGGAGTAATGTTATTTAAGAAGAATGTAGCTACTATCAAAAGGTGACATTCCCCAGACTCCCTTTCCAGAAGATGGCTTGGGAAGGGACCTCTGACAAGTCTTGGCTTCCAACAGATAAAGGAATAATGGAATAAAACCCCTTCTAGTGTCTGTTGTTAGCTAAGAGCCTTTAATTTAATCAGCATCCAAGGGTTCCGTGTGTGTGCGTGTGCGTGTGCGTGTGCGTGTGTGTGTGTGTGTGTGTGTGTGCTGCGCACACGTGCAATGCTTGCATACAGATGTGCAGTGAAGAAGCTCAAGCAGGAGAATACCCTAAGTCTTCCGCTGTTGTGCTGAGCCTTACTGCCTTAATACAGGCTCTGTCACAGGACGAGAATCTTGATGGTTTGGTTAGGCTCACTGGTGAGCAAGCTCATAGATAGGACCTACCTGTCTCTGCTTCCCCAGGGCTGGGGTCCCAGGCACCAGCCATCATGACTTTTTACACGAGAGTTTAGGGTTCAAACTTGGGTACTCATGCTTGGAGAGCAGGCACTCTGACCCACCCATCCCCTCAGTTCCTGGGGTAAAATATGTTGAGGTAAAATTCTTCGGGCTTGTTTACTTTAACATCAGGAAGGAGACACACGGAGACACACAGCAGTCTCTCAGAGCCACCATTTTTCACACTCAGGGAAGCCCGGCTCTCAAGCCTGGGAGGCCCCTGGGAGTGTCTCATTCTCCCGCCCTCTGCTTTTAAGCAGGCCTCTGCGCCTCTCATTCCTGAGGGAACAAATGTACACAACCTAAGCAAACTGGAAGGGCAGCAGATACCACAAGCAGCCAACAGCCACACATGCAGCCTGACAACACAGCAGGAGACATAGCCCAAGCAATTGTCCCCTGATTTCCACAGGCAGCTAGATCATGGTGACCCAAGGTAGAAGCCTCTTTCAAGGCTTTCGCAATAGATGGTCACCAAGCCAAGGTGTCGGTAGGTAAAAACATTTCAACCTTGTCCTGGTTTCTGATTCTTCCATGAGGCATTTTACAGGCCTCAGCTGCGCTGTGAAGCCCACATAACTAATATTGCTGATTAGCCCAGGCAGGTCAGCTCACAGTGAGGGTGCCGTTTTGGCTTATAATCAGGATGGGCCTCCTTGACCTGCCAACTACAGGAGAATTAGGATGATTGGACCCGACTCAGGCATACTTTGTTTTTACTGTTGCTGTTGTTTTAATTCAAAGGAAAAAGGAAAAGGTTACAGAGTCAGGTGAGCAGGCACCGGCAGTACAGGTCAGCCCCAGAAAGATTCCACGCTGAGGGACCTTAAGTATCCTCAAATGTGGCCCTTGTCCTTCAGATATTCATTTCCCCCTCAAAGATTTGTATTGTGCCCCGACCCCCAAAGTCTTGTATTCTGTAGGGCTGATGATGCACAGTGCTTGCCTCAAATTTGCAAGGCTCTGGGTTTGAGCTTCAGGTACTGAAAATAAGGTGTTCTCTGTTGGGAAGCTCATCTGGCCCTGGGAAAAGCTTGGCTGGGGTAAGTCACACTTTGAAGTACTAGTTCTGAGCTTAGTACCGCGAATGGTGCTACAAGACTATAGCCCTGGTGCTTAGAGACTTAGGGGACAAAAAAGCCAGGAGTTCAAAGCCAACCTGGGCTACGTTTACATTTGACCCTGTCTCAACATCCCACAAAGACTCCAAAATACAAACAACAACAACAACAACAACACACACACACACACACAGAGACACGCATGCACACACACACACAGTGTGTGTTCTCAAATCTTGCTCATTTTCACTTCTAAAAGTTTTCCTGGTCTCTCAGCCTCACCGGAGCAAAGCAATGCCATTGTTATTTCTGTGCAGTAGATTCCTTACGCTGTCAATGTGGTTTACATTCCAGGTGCTGGCCTAGCTGTATGGTATAAAATGATGACTAGTTAGCTTCCTGTCGCTGTGATAGCCATCATGACCAAAAGCAGCTTAGGAGAGGAACAGGCCTACTGGGTCTACACTTCCAATTAGTCTCAATTGAGACTAACTCAGGTCAGAAACTCAAGGAGGAGCTGAAATAGAAGCCGTAGAGGAATGTTGCCTGCTCTGCCACCTTTCTTTTTTTCTTTTTTTCCCCGAGACAGGGTTTCTCTGTGTAGCCCTGGCTGTCCTGGAATTCACTCTGTAGACCAGGCTGGCCTCGAACTCAGAAATCTGCCTGCCTCTGCCTCCCAAGTGCTGGGGATCAAAGGCGCGCACCACCACCGCCCAGCACTGCCACCTTTCTTATACAGCCCAGACCCACCTGCCTAGAGATGGCGCCACCCGCAGTGTCTCCTCCATCAGTCTCTCGCATATATGACCAAGCCAATCTGATGGAGACAGCTCTGCAGTTGAGGTTTCCTGGTAACAACTGGTTATGCCAAGTTTACAATAAAAACTAACCACATGCCTTTAATCCTGGCACTCAGGAAGCAGAGGTAGGCAGATCTCTCTAAGTTCGAGGACAGCCTAGGCTACAAAGAGAGTTCCAGGTTAGCCAGTGCTACACAGAGAAACCCTATCTTGAAACAGGACAAAACAAAACCAACCAGACAAAAAATTAACCAGGATAGTGACTAACACAGGAGGATGCCAGTGACTCTTAAACCTCTCATGGTTTTGGTCTCAGTAGGCCTTAGACACCAACGTTGGGAGAAGTCGTGCCTCCTACTTGCCTCTTTTCTTTCAAAGAGCAGCACTTTGATAACCTTGGGGTAACAACACCCCATGATAAGGGCCAGAGACCTCTGCTCGGGTTCCCAAGCTGAGGCCAGAAGGTAGATGCTGCCACAGACACAAGCCATTGGTCGGGAGATTAGTTCACCCTCACACCCTACCCTGGGAGAGTTCTCAGGCGGACTGTCCTGCTGGGTGACTCTAGTCTCCTACATTCCCCCAAACCACAGCCCCATCTGGCCCCAGCAGCTGCCAGCAAGGGTACCCACGTATCTCGGCTTGCATCCAGTGGCACCAAACACTTGTGAGACACTGTTGACCCACCCTGGGAGCCCTGGCACCTGAGCCAGGAGCACATGGGGAATGTGGGAGTGCCTGGTGTCCAAGGCAGTTCATTCTTGAGCTGTGGAAGTTCTGCAAGGCCTGCAGAGAGGGAGTTCAAGGCAGGTGGAAATTTAAGCTCAGGTACAGGGTGAAGCTCTGACAAACAGATACAAGGGAATAGCGGCTAGTTTTATTTATTTAATATTAATTTTGTTTTGTCTTTCTTCCTTCCTTCCTTTCTTTCTTTCTTTCTTTCTTTCTTTCTTTTTTGATTTTTTTCGAGACAGGGTTTCTCTGTATAGCCTTGGCTGTCCTGGAACTCACTCTGTAGACCAGGCTGGACTCGAACTCAGAAATCCACCTGCCTCTGCCTCCCAGGTGCTGGGATTAAAGGCGTGCGCCACCACTGCCCGGCTTGTTTTGTTTTTCAAGACAAGGTTTCTTTTTTAGCCCTGGTCATCTCCAGACTCTCTCTGTACAGCAGACTGATCTTGAACTCAGAGATCCGCCTGCCTCTGCCTTCAAGTGCTGGGAAAGGCATATGATACCATGTCCACCTTAATTTTGATTGTGTGTGTGTGTGTCTGTCTGTCTGTCTGTGTGTGTGTGTGTCTGTTGCATGTGTGGAGGCTGCAGGATATCTTTTAGGAGTTGCTTTTCTTCTTCTACCAGGTGGGTCTGGGAACTCAAACTTAGCTCATTACATTTACTGAGTGTCTGTGCCTTTACTTAAAGAGCAACTGAGAGGCCCCCAGTCTTGAATTTTTTTAAGTTATTTACTTTTATTTCATGTTCACTAGTGTTTTGCTACATGTATGTTCGTGTGAGGGTGTCAGATGCCCTGGAATTGGAGTTATAGGCAGGTGAGCTGCCATGTGGGTGCTGGGAATTGAACCTGGGTCCTCTGAAAGAGCAGGCAGTGCTCTTAACCACTGAGCCATCACTCCAGCCCCATTTTTTCTTTTGTCTTTCTTTCTTTCTTCCTTTCTTCCTTCTTTCCTTTCTTTCTTTTCTTTTCTTTTTTTCTTTTTTTTTTTTTTTTTTTGAGACAAGGTTTCTTTGTGTAGCCTATGCTGGCCTCAAGTTCTCTCCAGTCCTCCTGCCTCAGCCTCCCGAGAGTTTGGATTGCAGGTGTGTGTCCCCATGACTGGCTGGAATAGTGTTTTAGTCACAGAAAGAGCATGAATGGAGGCACAAATGGAGAGAATGTGGGGCCAGGTCTCCACCCTGTCTCTCAGAGCTTCGCTAGCTGCTTGTGTGTTGGGTTGCTTCTCTCAACATTAAGAGATTGTTGGACCTTAATGTGAAGGAGTTGAGGGTGTCCCCGTGTGGTAAATGTTCAGTTCCAGTGATCCCTGCCTGTGAATTGTGCCGGTGCCGGTTCAGAAAATGAGTGCTGGGAGGGCTGCACTGGCCTTAGTCTGAGACCAGCCTCCTGCTTTGGACTTACAGTCAGTTAGTCAGCAAATCTGCCAGCTCCCTGCCTGCCTGTGGCACCGGGCCCAGACACCCAGAATGCAGCCCTTCCTGGGGCATATCCTAGAGAATACCTGCCAAATGGCTCTGTGCTTTCCAGCCTGTCCCAGGCCTCGCCCCTCTTTATAACCATCCAGGCCAGGTGGGAGCTAAGGAACAGCACCAAGGTTGTCAGCCCCACCTTAGCTAGGTCCCACCTCTCTGGTGACTCAACCTCCAAGCCGGAGCAGTCTGTCCTTCACACCTGGGATAACCCCCTTCTTCTCGCACCTACACCTTCAGATACACCCACTGAGCTGTAGGCTTGGCTTCAGAGCAATATCCTTTGGAACATCTTTTTTTTTTTTTAAAAAATCCATGCCAAGTCACGCCCAGACCAGTTTTATCAGCCTCTCTGGGAGGGAGGGTAGCCTGTTCCACACCCATCAGTAATTTCTGAAACTCCTTGGATGACTGCAAACGTGCAGACCAAGTGGGAGGTGGGGACCAACAGTCCACGGGGTAGTGTGAACAGAAGCAGCGTGTGAGAAATGCAGACAGAGTCCTGCTGCGTTTTAATAAGATTCCCCAGGGATTTCCTGAACTGCCAAGGGTCAGGGACGCCACCCAAGCTGTGTACTGCCTGGGATTACACACACACACACCACACACACACACACACACACACACACACGAGCGCACACACGTGCACACCATCTCATGAAATTTATACATCCCTCTCAAACAAACAAGAAAACAAACCTGCAATTCATCCCGGAGTTCTTATTTAATTAGTACCTATGTGAGGCTCTGTGCTAGAGGCTTGGGCTAAAATCAGGCTACTAGAGGTTGAGGAAGGGCTCAGAGACTAATGGAACTGTCAGTCTCAACCTCTTCACTCACCAACTGTGTGTTTCTGGGCAACTTCCTCAGCCTCTTAGAGCCCGGGTTTCTTCTTCAGAACAAGGCTATCTAATAATCACACTGCACAGGGTTGTGGCCATGATTGGGAGGAACTTCCCTAAGCCAAGTACTCATGGACCTTGGGACTAGGTTAGAGCTCGTAAGGACACTATTATAACAAATAAAGCCACAGGGTGGCAGCGAGGGAGGAGGCTACAGGCTGAAGCGCGTGGAGGCCTCTATCCAGGAGCATGCTCTACTGGGAACCTGCAGATGCAACAGCCGGGGTGCTGCGCACCGGGCTGCTGGGTTCCCTCCCCTCTTGGCAGGCTGTCTGCGCCCTGACCAACGCAGAGACGGGCTCTCGGGTCAGCCTATTTTTGGAAGCATGGATCTGGGTCCCAGACTGCGCTCTTCCCCGGTTAAAGCCCATTGTGGCTCCGCGAGGCAAACACCCGGCAAGCTCTCTGTCCCTGGGGTGGGTCTCGCGCGGATGGTCCCCGCAGGCTACGTTCTCAAGGAGTGGCGGAAGGCGGCGCCCCCTCCCGGCCGACGCGAGTCCTGCGGCTTCCTATGCCTGGCTGGTGGCTAGGTGGAAGGAAACACTACCCCCACGCGTGGTCTGACTGATCGGCGTGGGGGGCTCCAGGGTCCTCCAAGCGTTCTGTTGTCTCCTGTAATTTAATTGTCTCTCCAGAACGCGTTGCTAATTAACTCCTTTCTCTGAGAGCCGCCACACTCTCTCCCCTGCTGCTGTGGATTAATTACGCTGTGCCGGTGGGGGATTTCGCAGCCTCGGCGGGCTCCTTGGATGGGCCTCCCAGCCTAGGGCTGGCCTGCCTCTTCCATCGCCATTCTTGGGCCCTGTGAGAAACCACCACAGTCTTGGACTAAACGCAAGAACGGTTTTCTCTTGTTCCTGTGACCTCTGCAGCTTGCATCCATCAAAATCAAATTTATGTTACCTTATCTCCTGTCTTTCCAGCTCTTAAACTATACACACCCTAAGGCTTCTCCTCTTAGCTTCGATTCTTGCTGTCTTGCCCACTGTCTACAGCACAATACACTAAGTGGAAGATTTGCGACAGGCCAGAGTGGGCCAGGTCACACAGCACATCCACAGCACAAATAGGACTACAGAGCTCAGCTTTCTCGAAGCTCGGGCCAAACAAGAAGGGATGTGGGGCAGCAGTCTGTGGCGAAGCACATCATGTGTGTCTCTTTAGGGCGCATCCCAATAACTCAGAGTCACCAGGCAAGTGGTCCTCGGTGTGATCTTTTGGGGGAGGGCAGGGGGCACTGACTGGCCGGGGACCTGTGAGGCCACTGCTCAATTCATTGTCCCCTCCCTGCCCAGATGTGTTGCCCAGATGTCCCGGAGACAGTCCTCAGGCAGCACCCTCCCAGTGCACCCTTGGGACGCCACTCTCCCTTCACAGTTCAAACCTTCCCTATTCTCTGGCCCACTTCTCCTCTAGCTCTCTACCTAAGGAAGCATCTCATTTCAAGAACGCTAGTGGCAAATGCCGCCTGGAATTTGAAAATACTTTGTGAGGAGGTTACTAACGTCGAGGAGCAAAGGCATCACAAGCAGGCCAGCGAGGGGGCATTTGGGCACAGGGAGAGGCTCGAGCAAGAGCTTGCATGCATGACTGCTTTTTATCCTGAAGGCCTAGCTCTTAGTGGTGAGCCCTGCTCCTCGGTCTGGTCCTTCGCTGAGGTTCCGGTTTGGGGAAGTGCCGGGCCCTCTTCTGCAGAGCTTTGCATCTTTGCTTTCCTCAGCCTGGAGGACTTAGCTTGTGAGGCACACCAGCATCCAGCCACGGTTCCACGGGAGGCCTCGTTCCCAGCATAGTAGATGAGCTGTGTAGAGGCTCTGGAAGCCTACTCCCTTGACATCCCCCACCCCCCCGCACCCTCCCCTCCGTGCACCCCAGCGCTTCCTCTACCTGAATCTCCTGAAGCTGGGGTTATGCTGGCTTTTTGACTGTGTTTAACTCTCTGTAGGAGTGTAGCCAGAAGGAGCCTGGGCCTTTCCTTAGAGAGATGTCATCCTAGAATCTAGAAGGCTGCTTTCCCCCAGTGCAAAGTGGTCACTATCCCCAGTCTGGGAAGGCCTGGCACATCATTAGCAGACCCATCTTGAGCCTCCAGGCAGAGCCCAGCTCTTCTGTATCACTACTTCCTATGACGTTCGAGCTTCTTCGATGCATACATTGAAGAAATGAACCCAAGAATTACCGAGGGAAAATTGGATTCCGTATTCTTTTCAGCAAAGAAGTTGTGGAATGTTTACAATAACTTGCTGTGCAGAGGCTGGTGCTCGGAGCCAGAGGCTGCACTCCGGAAGGGGCTACGAGGCTGTGAAGCTAGGCTCAGCCACTTACTAGCTGTGAGCCTTGGGCAAATTAATAACTTTGCTGTGCCCCTCCCCCTCTTTTTTTTTTTTAAAACTTGCAAAGTAGGGTTATAACAGAGCTGATGTCACAAGGTTCCTACAGGGAATAAATGAATTAATACAGATAAAGCTTTTGAATGACAAGGGCCAGACAATGGAGCTTGCCCAGCTAATACTAGTCATTATTAATCCTGTTAATAAAAATATATCAGCATGGAGGGCTGGAGAGGTTAAAAGCAGGCCAGCGAGGGGTTCAAGTCCCAGCAACCACCTCATCTACAATGGGATCTGCTGCCCTCTTCTGGCGTTCAGGCATACATGCAGGGAGAACCTTGTATACATAACAAATACATCTTTTTAAAAATATATGTCATCATGGAGTTGGGACAAAAATGCCACTCGCTCCATTCCTGCCCTCTGAGATGTGTGGCGCAGGCAGGAGACGAATCCACAGGAAGAGGCAATAACAGCAACAGAGAACCATGGGAATTTAGGCAGGATGGTTCCCGATCAGTCTGGTTCAGGTAAGGCGAAGCCCTGTAGAGAAATGAGATGTGGGCAGGCTGGGGCTATCTAGGCCAAAGATATCTGGGCAAAAGGAAGAAGTATAAGAAGGCACTAGGTCATTGGACATAGATAGCCACAAGGGAACGCCTTGCCAGACAGGAAAAGGGTGGTGGACACAAGGAAGGGACGGCTCCACATTTGAGGGTTCTGGTCTTTTTAAACATCAACGTGGTAGGAAGGCTTCCTTTTATCCTATTTACTGAGACTATGCAGGAAG
This sequence comes from Montemys delectorum, assembly GCA_019843815.1. NCBI lineage: Eukaryota > Metazoa > Chordata > Mammalia > Rodentia > Muridae > Montemys > Montemys delectorum. The sequence goes on along the minus strand of JADRCD010204215.1, from coordinate 7,596 downwards.
GCAGGGGTCGTAAGACACTCGCCTGTGCCCCGCTTTGGGCATAGGGAGGGAGTCAAGACATTTTTTATGTTCCCACCTGAATTCCTCACTGCTTTGGACAAACTCCTTCAGAAATGGACTCCAAAATGGCCATGCAGACATCACTTGGCACTTTCTGGTTTTTGTTTGTTTGTTTGTTTGTTTTTTGTTTTTTTAGATTTATTTATTTATTATATGTAAGTACACTGTAGCTGTCTTCAGATACCCCAGAAGAGGGCGTCATATCTCATTATGGATGGTTGTGAGCCACAAGGTGGCTGCTGGGATTTGAACTCATGACCTTCGGAAGAGCAGTCTGCGCTCTTAACCACTGAGCCATCTCTTCAGCCCCCACTTGGCACTTTCTTTGCCCAAAGGACACCATGAGTTAAGGCAAGGTATGGTTTCATAAGAAATTGTCACGGATGAGTCAGGGTCCTTGGAGAGCATAGCCTTGGGACGGGATCCCTAACTGTAGCTGCAGGATGAAGTGCCATCACTTCCAAACCCTGAAACCACAGGAACCCCTGTCTACGCACAGCTTTCCTTCCTCCATGCCTGGTGTGCTCCTCTGTATCCTGCCTGATCTACATGTTGCCTCCTCTGGGAAGCCTTCCAGCCCACCCACGTTTGAGGGGGTGCTGCACTGTCCTCCGGGCTTCCGTAGCACCTTGTCTTCCCTTCAGCCTGCTCCTCCTGCTGATTCACAGCCGTCTGCATTTTGTCTTCTTTCTCGTAAGCTCCCTGGAGTCTCATTCATCTTTGCTTCTCTGGTTCCTGGCATCGCGCCTGGCACAGAGTCAGCCTCAGTGAGTGTTTGAGGGATGAGTGGAGTAGCTGGGCCTGTACTGTGTACACGGAGAACACTGAGGGTGGGAGGAGAGGAGCTGTTTCCCGGCCCCACACAGCAGGCTCTCGGGCCGCAGAGGAGCTCTGCCTCCTCATCCAAGCAATTGGATCCTTAGTTCCTGCACACCCTTTCTTTAAAGTTGTTTTAAAATTACTTTTTAATTGTGTGAGGGTATCTGTGAATGTGTGCTGATGTGTCTCTGTGTATGTGTACACGTGAGTGCAGGTTTCTGAAGAGGTAGTGGAACCCCATGGAGCTGGAGTCACTGCAGGTGGTAGTGACAAACACCTAATGTGGGTGCTAGGACCTCAACTCAGATCTTCTGGAAGAGCAGTATGCATTCTTAATTTCAGAGCCATCTCCTCAGCCCCCCCTCCTCAGCCCCTCCTCCTCCTCAGCTCCCCCCCACTCTTCTTCTCCTTCTCCATTGGAGGATGTATCTCAAGCGTCCCTGGAGGCAGAGCAGGACCATATGGAAGACACAGGGCACAAAGAGGATGATCCAGGACACGTGAGGAGCAGGCCAATGCACAATGACGAAGACCATGGAGGCCCTAGGGGTGGAGGTTCTTTCCTGGGAGCTAAGGGCCAGCTCGTTGCAGCAAAGGGACCATCCGTTCCAAGTTTCTCAGGTCTGTCCCTTTCCCAGAGTTTTGTGTGTTCCTGGACCTAAGAGTGAGTCTGCTTATACCTTGCTTGACCAGCTCTAGGATATGAGTCCAAGCAGAGTACACACACTGTCTGAGTATTTACTTAGGCACTGGGGGAAAGAGGCAGCCGCCTCCCTCCTTTATTGAATGCAAAGCCAGAGGACCTATGGCTTTTTCTGAAACAGACACGTGGCTTTTATCCTGTTTTAGGGGTCAAGAGTTGTGCTGGAAAGTGTGCTTGTAGATGTCCTTCCCCAAATTCCTTCCTCCACCGAGGGGGCAGAGAGGCTAGTTAACTACTAGAGGCTAGTTAACTACGGCATTATCAACTCCTTGATAAGCCAATGCTAAAGGCCCAGAGCCCCAGCATCCTGCCCTGCCTAGCCCAGTGTCCCTGTCACCCTGTCCTTTGAAGTCACCTGATTTACTCTGTTTCAACCTGCAGGCCACCTTGGACCCTCTCTCTGTGGCTGCTCCAGTCATGTCGTGTGTCTGAGAAGTGCCCCTCCCCCACCGTTCCTCTTTCCCAGCCCACAACGCCACCTCCACCCAGATTACATGGTCATTCCACCTCATCTCCCCCTCTTCCTCTGTCCTCCAACGTTCTACTTTTTTTTTTCCTTCTTTGCAGTGTAGTACTGATCCCACCATGCCAAAATGTCTGTGGTTCCCTATTGTCCTTCAAACTCGTTACTAGCTTGCTAGCTTGCTGTTCAAAGCCTTTCCCTCTCATAGAGCAGCTCTTGGCTTTCCCTCCCTCTGCACCCCAAGGCTCCACACATGGTCTAGAAACCCCAGAAAACTCAGTCTCCATCGCAGACTCCCAAAACCTCATTCATCTACCCTGACCTGCACAGATGAAAACCCTACCCCATTCTGTCAGCAGGACATACACTCTCTGCCTCTCTGAGTCTCTCCCAGAGCAAAACCTTCCACAGCCTCAGAAGGTTCTGAGCCTGCAATACTCAGAACATGGCACTGGGGAGGCAAGCATTCAGTAGTCACTGTTGAACAGTGACTAGATGCCTCACCCTGGCTAAGCTGCAAGGGTGCGGGGCTGAGAAGGGCAGCTGTGGTGTTGGCCTATGGGTGGACAGGCCATGTTCTGTAGAACAAGCTGACAGTGGGCTTCCTGGCCTATCAGGATTTGGCTTGCTGGCTGTGTGTTGGCTGAGGCTTTGATAGGTCACACAGAATCAACATTTGCTCTTTGTGCCCCATCCATCCAGGCCTGCACGTCTTCAGGATGTTTCTGGAGGCTATACCCTCAGGAGCCTGGTATCCTCCTCGCTGCCCCCAAGGCAGTGAGCCTTAGAGGTCGGTCGGGAGGCCCTGCCTTGTTCTCAAGTTAATCTGCTAGCCGAGATGAAGACAGCAGATGGCCTCCCATCCTCTTCCCCTACCTTCCCCTCAGCATCAAGGAGGAGGTGGGAGAGGAAAATCCTCAGGTGAGATCTTTCACTCCTGGTCTCTGCAGTACCATAGACCTACTACCTACAAGGGCTAAGAGTCGCACTACCACAACATACAACAGCCCTGACAGACACAACAGACATGGGCGTGTGGGCCGTGAGAGGGGTGTGAAGCAGAGTCCTGGATCAGTGCCAGATTGTTCAGGGAACCTGAGGTCGTCGGGAGGAGCAAGGGTTCCAGAGTGCATTGCTCAGGGAAGCCTGCTGTAGTTACTTACCCACTGGAAGACACGTGAATCACTGTGAAACTGTTTCAATGCGCGCCGTACCTGCAGCCCTGATACCAACCAGATAGACAAACCAAGTATAGTTGAAAACCACACATTTTATTGATATTCTTGATTAACAACAGAGGGCCATGTGTTCAAATGCCACTCAAGTACCACACCCGGCCATCTCCTCACAGCCACTCGTCCCTGACCAGTGTTTAAAGAGCTGGCCACCGGAAGTACTCTCCGTTCCTTCCGGGATGTCAGGCTCGGTGGTACTGAGCCTGGACAACGTAGGGCTGGCTTTCGAGTTTGGACTCTAGGATCAAGAGAGCTCCAAGGCCTGAACCATCCAGATATCTCCCCTCCCTTGTTTCTTCTTGATGCTAAAGAGTGCCCGGAACTGTGAATGGAGCTACCCCGAATGGCTCTTCCACTGAAGAAGCCTGGGCTCCTCTTCAGTGTGGCTCTGCCACATCGTTCTTCTCCAAGGGGTCAGCTGCAATGACTGCCAAGATAGCAGAGCACAATGGTAGGAGCCATCTGCCCCTGATGATGGGCATCTGGATTGCCAGTGACTGAGACTCAGCCCATGGTCAGTGCTTGGTACAGACAGCTAGGATGAATGGATAGAATATGAGTGAACAGGGCCCATAAGAATACCGGCTGAGGGGCTGGAGAGATGGCTTAGCGGATAAGAGCACTGACTGCTCTTCCAAAGGTTCTGAGTTCAAATCCCAGCAACCACATGGTGGCTCACAACCACCCATAATGAGATCTGATGCCCTCTTCTGGTGTGTCTGAAGACAGCTACAGTGTACTTATGTATAATAGTAATAAATAAATCTTTAAAAAAAAAAAAAAAAAAGAATACCGGCTGAAGGGAGATGTGTGAGCCATTACTGCATTAGCCCTCTGGGGGGCGCCAAAGTCGGGCCTGAGTAATATCCTCCCGCGCTTTGTTCAACAATTCACGCTCTTCTTGGGCAGTGGCTGGGGTCTCTGTGGCCACCCACTGGATACTGCAGAGCACAGGCTTCAGCCTCAGTGCCTGTATGGATGTTGTATGGGACCTGGGACCTAGTCAGGAGAGGGTTTTTATGTGGCTCCCACCCCTTCATATGCCCCAGGGGTCTGTCTGGTCCTCTGGGTCTCAGGATACAAGGCAGCATCTCTATCTAGAGCCAGCCAGACTGGCAGGAATGGACTGGCAACTGCACCTCAATATTCTTTCATTCCCACAAACTCCTCAGGGTTGAGCGGGCCCTCCAGGCTTTCCTTTTTCTACAGCTAACTGCACCAACCTGGCTCTAACACAGTTATACCTCCCTGACCTTCACTGCGGGCCCCTCTCAGCTACTGCTAACATCAGGAAGTCTCCTGGATGGCTGGACTGTGTGCAGAAAGTCCGAGTTGTGATTTCTAGATCCTTTCCATGGTTATCCTAGCCCCTGCCCTATGAAAGCAGGTAAAGATCTTGTGTCTAAAGATCTCCTTTCTTTCTTTGTTTTTTTCTAAAGATTTATTTATTTTATGTATATAAAGTACATAATACATACAGAAGAGGGCATCAGATCCCATTACAGAAGGTTGTGAACCACCGTGTGGTTGCTGGGATTTGAACTCAGGACTTCTGGAAGAGCAGTCAGTGCTCTTAACTGCTGAGCCATCTCTCCAGCCCAAGATCTTGTTTCTAAAGATCTTGTCCCTGGACCCAGCAGTATCAAAGAAGATATTGGAATCAAGGAGTGGAAAGGGATCTCTAAATTCATCTAAGAACAAACTAGTTCACACACACACACACACACACACACACATACATCTCTTCTGGTAAGTAACTGCAATAACTGCCTACATCCTGTCAAAATACCTCCAGTGGCCAGCACTCACTCCATGTAACATTCAATCACTGGCCAGCTTTGGCTGCAAAAGAGTTAATCCATTTGCTCCTCTCTCCTCCCCCTCCAATACACACACACACACACACACTCTCTCTCTCTCTCTCTCTGTGCTCATAACAACACAACATTCCTCACCTCTGCCCCCTCTTACACACACACACACACACACACACACACACACACACAAGATTATATAAGGCTATATAAGAAGCACACTTCTCTTATTACTTATGGGGAGGTGACTCCCTCTTCTCTCTCCCTTCTCAATATTTAGCAAAAAATCTGAAGGCTGGAGACCAAAGGAAAAGGCCAGAGAAATTCCAGAAAAAAAGAACTATCCTGGGCTGGACTGGGCTGGGTTGGTTAGATGGGTCAGGTTGGGCAGAGAACAGCCTTTAAGAACACCAGGTCATTGATTGCTGTCTCTAGGGAAAGGGCCTTGTACTTGGGCTGAGCAGCGAGTGCCTGTGCTCCTCCCTTCCCCAACACAAATACTACTGACTATCCCTCACAGCAGATGAAGGTGGATCCCCAACCCTTCCCATTCTCACTAGCAGTTGGCAAAGCTTACTTGACTGCCTCGCATGCATGGTGACTACCATTTACCAGCCCCGTGGTTCTGTGGAATCTCCTGCTAGCAGCAAGAATGTAGTCTCCGCTATCAACACAAAGAGAAAGGCTTTAGCAAAAGCAGCAATGACCTGAGACACAAGAGTGGAAAGGCCAGGTGGGGGCAGAGAAGGACTTCCCAGAAAAAAAAACAAAAAACAAAAAACCTCGTAGTAGAAACACCCTAAAGATTTAGCAGTTCCCTACCTCGAGCAGCCTAGTGGTGCCCAGGTAGCCACTTCCCTTCCATGTCCGGATGCACCTGTTAATATATCCTCTGAGAACTGAAGACCTGGGGTTGATATGAGGCCCTTCCTAGGGGAGGGTGTGGTGTGTCACAGGTGGAGACAAGGGCGCTGTGGTCTTACGTTCAGGCGAAACTGAGCCACAGAAACGGCAGGAGTGCCTGCCAGTTATTTGTCCTGCTGCTTCGAGCTCTCGGTGCCGACATTGAACATGGGGACCAGCAAACCAAGCAGCCACCTCTTTCCGAAGACCTCCTGTAAGTTCTTGCGCCAGGGCCGGGCTCTTACAGCCACCCCCTTTCGAACCTGGTAGCGAGTTTGCCCCCGGAGGATCAACAGCAGTTGGTGGCAGCAGAAACCGGCGCAGGCCAGGCCAACAGCAAACCAGAGGTAGAGCATGAGGATGACGAACATATCAGAACCGAGGACAGCTCCTGCGGGGGCGGGGGAGGGAAAACACCAGACCGCTTTACACCCAGGCCACGTACCCAGGCGCTCCGCGCTCTGGCGCTTTCCTCTGCGAGGCAGGGAGAGAGGCTCACGACTTGGAAGTTGCGATTTGTAGCAACCTCAGCTCTGCAGCCTGGGAAGACTGTGGCTGAGCTCCTTGGCCCAAGTTTTCCTTAGTGCTGATGGCTCCTGAGGAGAGAAGGGGAGAACCGGGTGCCTGGGGAGATGGAGAACCAGCTAAAAGAGCTCAGTGAAGAGAACCCCTCAGCACAGCCCAGAGTGCACATTTTCCTATACAGTGCCCCTCATTTCGCTTTCTGGATTGGAAGCGAAGTGAGGGTGGGTCACAGGAGGAAAGAGGAGCGAGTTTAGGAACCTAAAGAGGGAGCTGGCACCTGGGCAGCTGTCTAGACTGCAGCCAGTTCTCCCTGTGAGGCTGGGAGCACTGTCTGGGAGGATCTGGGAAAGTGACAGCATGATCGAGAACAGAACCTAGTCATGGGAATAAGTCACGAGCTCAGCCTCAAGGGCAGCACACAGAGCCGACTGAGAGAACAATTCAGCCATTAATGTTAATAAGAGAAGGAGACACTGGAACACTCAGCCGAAGCAGTCGGGTCACTCATGTCAGCGGCTAAGGCTCAAAGAAACCCTTAAGGTCATCATTTCAGCACCCTGTCGCGGGACAGCACCCGTTCTACACCCTCTACACCGAGCACTTCCTGTGGCTGTTTTCAAGATCCACTTCGTCAGAGACCTCAAGTGTCCTCAGGGTTTGAGATGGGGGTGGGGGGCGGGGAGGGGGAGAGGCGGGGATTGGTCCATTCTGGGTTTGAGTCTCTCAGCTGTGTGGACTGACACAGGTTCCTTAACCTCTCTGAGTTCTAGGTTGCTCATGAGCAACGTGTCTATAATGCTTCATAGGTTTTCCAGATTACAGGTGTCTGGGGTTGCCAGCATTATGGCTTACACCTGGTTTTGAATGCCGTGGCTTAGAGAAGGAGGCTACATTTCCAGATGTTTCAGGCTTAAGTCCCAAGACCCTCAGGCCTCCCCCCAACTTTCCAGGGCTCGGAGCCCTGCCTGGGCTGTAGCTTTAGCAGCTGTAGTAAGCACACCTACCTTGGCATGCTTAGCACTCAGAGCAGTTGGTTGAGAATAGAACTTGGGTCCCTCCTGGGCACCCCCCCCC
>JADRCD010204213.1:0-15125 GCA_019843815.1 Montemys delectorum | reverse complement strand
TGTGTTTTCTATGGTGTCTTCTGCCCCTGAGATTCTCTCTTCTATCTCTTGTATTCTGTTGGTGATCCTTGCATCTATGACTCCTGATCTCTTTCCTGTGTTTTCTATCTCCAGGGTTGTTTCCCTTTGTGATTTCTTTATTGTTTTTATTTCCATTTTTAGATTCTGGATGATTTTGTTCATTTCTTTCACCCGTTTGATTGTGTTTTCCTGTAGTTCTTTAAGGGATTTTTGTGTTTCCTCTTTAAGGGCTTCTAGCTGTTTACCTGTGTTCTCCTGTATTTCTTTAAGGGGGTTATTTATGTTCCTTATGTTGGTGTTTTCCATCTATTATCCTTAGTAGGACTGGATTTATGGAAAGATATTGTGTAAATGTTGTTTTGCATTGGAATATCTTGTTTTCTCCATCTATGGTAATTGAGAGTTTTGTTGGGTATAGTAGCCTGGGCTGGCATTTGTGTTCTCCTAGGATCTGTATGACATCTGCCCAGGATCTTCTAGCTTTCATAGTCTCTGGTGAGAAGTCTGGTGTAATTCAGATAGGCAAATCTTTATATGTCACTTGACCTTTTCCCCTTACTGCTTTTAAAATTCTTTCTTCTTAATGTCCTGTATCATCATCATGAAAAGTGATTTTAGATCTGAATCTTGCTTTCCTGGTATAATGGTATGTCCAGGACTTGTTATGGTGGGTGAATTGGGTTCTGATGATGCCAAGTAACCTTGGTTTGTGCTGTTTATTTTCTTACACTTGCCCCCTGGCCATCTGGTTATCTCTAGTGCTACCTGCCCTTGCTAAATCTGACTGGGGCCTGTCCTTCTTGTGATACTGGTTATGTCAGAACTCCTCAGAGTCAAGCTGTGTTTATGATCCCATGATTCTGGGATTCTGTGATCCTGGGCCCATTAGAGTGCCTGGGAGTGGAGCTTCCTCTGGGTGTTTTGGGACTGATTGCAAAGTTTGTGCCCAAGGTCTGCTCAGGGCACTGGCCCAGACAGACTGGAAGGAACCTGAGCCATTGGGCTGGCAGAGTTCCTGTGTGCCTGGGTCCCTCTGGTCCCAGTTACTCCTGGTGTTGGGAACAGATGTTGTGTCCTCCTCACCTCTGATCCTATTGCTACACCATTTGCCTAAAATATCTGGGAATGGTGGCCAGCCCTGGGGCTTGCTGATTAGAGTCTAGCCTAGTTGTTTGGCCTCAGATCTCAGTAAGAGAGCTTGTTTTAAAAATAAATTAATTAATAAAAATTAAAAATGAAAAGAAGAATTAAAATTTATAAAGTGTACTTGTTAGGACCCAAAATTCTGAAAGGCAGTGCATATATCCAGAAATGAGTCTAGGCTCTGTTCAGACTGGTACTATAGAAAGATTTCTGGTAGTTAAATAAAAACCTATAATCAGCATAGGATTTACTTCCATTCTTTTCCCTTGACTCTGGCAAGAAGGACATTTGGCTCCCCACTGACATCTGTTTACCTCTGGGTACACATCAAAATCCATAGTGCCCTCCACAAGCTTCTCTCTGAGGCATGGGAGGCTTCACTCTTCCTAGAGCTACTCAAGTCTCCCACTGAGAAAGACAAACTCAACTAGCAGACAAGTTTACCTTTCAGACAGGCTTCCTGAAGACAGAGGTAAACTAGGTAAACTTGCAGAACTAGAAAGAAGAAACTCAAATTACAGTAGTATTGCTATTTTAAAACTTGCTTTTACTATTTCTTTATTTTTAAAAAATAGAAAAAAAGTTTTTTGATGGCTGCTGTCAGTAATCAAGCAACTGTGTCTCTGTATCTTGTGGTAAATGATTGGATATTTCCATAAAAAAGTAAAGGTAAGAAAAATTAAACATCTGAGGATGTGATTTAAGGTGTATGAATGTAAATTGTGAGGTTCTGAGGGAGTGATTTAATGTATGTAAAAAAAAATGAGACAGATAGGACATAACAGAAGACTGAAAAAGTTCAGAGTTTACAGGTATTAATCAATGGAGTTCTGTTAACCTTTTAGTCTGGCTTTTATAAAGCATTGGCTACTAAACTTCCTTAGAAAAATTATCACAGTCATAGGCTCAAAATTTTTAATTTCTTGGTTGCTTTCTAGAGGTAGCCTTAAAAGTGCTTCTTGTTGTGCTGAAAACATTTCTGTCTGATCTATATCTATCTGTCCTTGAACAAAGGGAAGAGTCCATCTTTTGAGTTCTTCTCCCCTTGGCTTTCGTTTCTGCCAGGAACTCTCTCTTACAAGTGCTCATGTCTGCACCGTCTTAACAACCGCCCAGGCTCTGTTGCTGCTGTGACTCAAAGGCACGTGTCTGCTTCAGATGCTTAGGCCACTTACCCGATGACAATTTCAATGCAGATTACAGAGAGGAGTCAAGCTAATGGCTCTAAAACCTTTATCTTGTATCAACTTTAAAGGTGTCATGTGAGCTTTAAGGAGTTGCAACTTGGATTTATCTGCCACAGGTCAACCGAACCTCTGCCTGCAGTTGGGTATGTATTCTCTTTATTGTAAAAACAGGGGTTTTCTATGCCTGGCTTGCTCTGAAATAATGACATGGAGAGCTTTATATTTATTAACAAGATGGAGACTTTATAACTAGGCAGATTCCAAACTTGTCTAACCTAATAATACTGGCATGGCCAATTTCCCAGCCACGTGTCCCATTGTCTGTCATCTTAGTCGTGCCTGGCACCTCCTGCATTCATATCCAATGGTGACTCCCTGATTGAGATCTCTATGGTTCCCACCTGAGACCCTCTCCTTTTCTATGGGTATGGAAGTCTCATATTTTCCTCTCCTACACAGTTATAGGCTGTCCAATTCTTTATTTGGCCAATCAAGTGATGGAACAATGTTTTACAAAATACTGAGTCAGGAGATGCTTCATAATAATGACAGTGCGAAAGAAGTGTGAACTGCAACCATATCTCTGGGTACAGAATACAATGTACACTAAAACATCTCTCAATGTTTTGTCTTCCAGATATCCTGGGCAAAAAAGACAGACCTGGAGTAGCAAATAAAGATTCTGCCTAAACTCCTTAACTTTACCTTCTGTCCCTAGTCTAGTCTGTCCCAGCTGATTTCCATGGAGCTGACAAACACCATGCAGGCATTAAACCCTAACCCTGCAACTGCTCTAAAGGGAGCTCATCTCCATAGCCTCACTGAGGAGAAAAAAACATTTCCACAACTATCTGATCAAAGCAAGCCATATTTAGAAGTGCACAAGGGACTGGCTAAGTGACTGCTTCCCCCTTTGTCAGGGTTTCAGAGAGCATCCCCTTATTGGCTTTTTGTGGGTTAGGGTCAATAGAAAATGGCTGTTGAGATAGTTGGCTATTAGCACCTAGACAGAAGAGTGGGAGACTAAGAGCTCAAGACTGATCGTCAGGTAGATAAGCATGAGAATACATCCTGTGTATGGGGATCATCACAGGTGTTCAGGAATTTAGCAAGACAAAGGGGTATATATATACATATATAAAATGTATATAATTTGTCACCCCATACATCATGGGGTTACAGGTTCAGCACAAGCTGAAAAACATAATTTTCAGAATACATTATACTTAGGAAAGAGAAACTTATTGTAAAGTACAGAGACATAATGTACAGCAATGTGGTTCCTGTGTTTGTTTCACACTGTCCCAGTGGCCCTTCAAAACCAGAGAGCCCTGGAGTTGCTGATAACTGATGTAAATAAGTCCCCAATGTGAATTAGTCCAATCAATGTGCTTGCCTCTTCAGTTTCTTTCAGGTGAATTTACTTGTATTATCTCAAAACAAAACAAACAGCATTGGAGAAGAAAACCAAAGTGGATACCTACAACAAAAGAGTGTCCCAGGTTGACAACATCTCCTACTCTTGCTTCCTTTCCTACACCTCATTTCCTGAGTTTGAGTCTGAAAGAGGCAAGCCAACACCTCACATATCTCAGTAACAGGACACAGAGAAAGGAGAGCCTTTGCTTTGTAATGTGACATCATGACAGCTGCTTAGAGGCCTCAGAATTCAGAGGGACACCTTTCTGCTCGCTATTCCACAAACTCACCATGGGAATTTAAGAAAACAACTTTAACTGAAGAGTTTAAATCTGAAAAAGGAGGATGGTTAATGTCTGAATTGCTTTAATAAATAGTAACTAGGATTGCAGTTTCAAAGATTTGCATGCTAATGTGGCCTGCTTTGTTATTGAATTCGACCAAGTCTAATTTAGGAACTTGACAAATTTACTTTACTGTGTCACATTGGCTAATGTTTCTATTTGTATGATGCTATGTTCTCTGTTACTATGCCAGTGGTTCCTTCTGCTCTCATTTCTGATTTTGTTGGTAATGGTTTAGCATCCTTCCATTTGAATTGTTTCTTTTATTTAGAGAGTGTGGATTAGATAACTATGCCTAGGTTTCCTAACCTGTACCACATTCTTGCTGTGGAAATATACCTGGCTTCTGTTGTCATAGTGGGTGGAATGTACTGCTGTGATTGATTGACATTTTGGGTGGACCTTATAATATTGTGTGGTCATTGAAATGTCAACATACATGATAATAAAAGCTTTTAACTAGCTTTTAATTTTCACAAGAGGAGCACATTGCAGGTGTCTGGAACTCCTTCATAAAGAACTGGGGAAGAAAATTGTAAAAAAAAATGAATCAGACCAGAAATTGATTTTACTTAGCAAAACCAAGCCAATTATAAATCAACTAAGCCCTGCTACATATAGACCTGTGAAGATGAAAAGAAATATTTACTGCAAGCTGTGCAAATCTTGAGTTTATAACATAACAACAGCAGACTCATTCAGACAGTGGAACTGGATGTTGGATACAAGTTACATGTGTGCATAGAAGCACACATGTACATAATCCACACATGCTAATAATTAAGTAAAGCTGAAATTAAAAATACATTTTCTAGAAGACAGTGTATTCTGGAAGTCAGAAAATATGACAAAGGAACGTGTGGAGTCATAAGAAGTTCAAGGCAGAATATTTGAAGCAATGAGTGTGTGGTTGTAAGAAAGAAATGGGCTCAGCAAAGGAAAGATGGTTTGCCACAAAAAGGAAATGGAGAGTTCAGACAATAGAGAACTGAAGAATGAAATTGCTTATTGCTAAAATCAAAGCTGTGGCCATGTAAAAGTAGGAAAACAGCCACATCAACACTTAGAGTCATGGCATCAAGATCTATAGCATCCTATTAAAAAATATGAAAAATTATGGCTGTCCAGATTACCCAGTGAGGGAAAACACACATCATTAAGCCTGATGATATGAATTTGATTCTTGTGATCCATGTACCCTGGCTCCCATTAGCTGCCCCCTAACCTCCACGTATAGTCCACATATCTATGGCATGCATATGTACTCATGTACTTGTGTGCCTGTGCACACATATAATTTTAAAATTTTTAAACAAAAAATTAAAAGAATCCTAGAAGACTATTATAATTTTTTTTCTGGGGAGTGGAGAGATGGTTTAGTGTTTAAGAGCACTTGCCAGTCCCTAGAGGACTCAGGTTCAGTTCTCAGCACCTACCTGGACCTCTAGCTCTGGAGGATCTGACACCTTTGTCCCCCTCAGACACATACACTCATATGTGCACACCCATATGTAGACATACACACCTACACACAGTTAAAAATTAAAATCCTATTTAAGTTCTTATGGTGACTTACAGTTTGTCAAATCCAGATTTTGGAAAGATATTCTTGGGGACATCTGATGGTTCGTCCAATTAAGTACTTCTTATTTTATAGACATGTATAACTAAGGGTGGTGGGTCAGAAACAGTTGTGTTCCCAGTGCTGGAGAGAGAGAGAGGCAGAGAGAGAGGCAGAGACACAGAGAGGCGAGGAGCTGGGGAGTCATAGCCAATGAGTCAGCCTGTCTTAAAAGAGGTGGACAGCACTGGGGAGAACGGCATCTGAGGTTGTCCAGAGGTTGTCCAGCCTTCATGTACACATGAACTTGAACACACACATCTATGCACACATGAACACTGTATTTATCTTAAAATAATGTATTCTTTCATCTTCTAGAAACTTCATAGTTATAATTTTCATATTTAGGTCAATGGTCTCCTTTAAACTAACTTTTGTCTTTGGTGTGGAAATGTATTGAAATTCATTACATTTTTAAAAATAGCCAGTTGCCTCACCATTATCTATTGAAAAGATTTTATCTCTTACACTGAATTTTATTAGCATCTTTCTTGAACATGGAAAACTGAGCCTTCTCTTCTGATCCATTGATCTGTGACTTCACAATAGGAAATGCCATTTCACAACAGGAAGCTTGCCATTTTAATTGTGTAGCTCTCTAAATAAGAGAAACAATTCAAATGGAAGGATGCTAAACCATTACCAACAAAATCAGAAATGAGAGCAGCAGGAACCACTGGCACAGTAACAGAGAACATAGCATCATACAAATAGAAACATCTCAGTTGTTTGGAGACTTTCTTTTCGCTACTCAAGCTAAAATCAGCTTATCAATATCTAGAAGAATGGCTTCTTTTGCAAGAGCACTTTGGGATTTGAACCAACAAGTTGTTGAACACGGATTCATCTCTTATCTATTTAAGACTTCACTTTCCCGTCAGAACCTGTCTCCTTTTTCAATACAAAAGACTTTATTTCCTTTTGGTAAAGTTACTTCTGGGTATTTTCTAGTTTTAAGCTATTGTAATGAATTACTTTAAGTTTGCTTATATGTATGGAAATATCATTTACATTTTTATATTGATTTATATTTAGTGACTTTGCTAAATTATTTTACTAGCAGTAAAAGTATGTAGATTAATTTGAATGTCTTTCTGTATACAATCAAATAATCCACAAATAATTGTTTGTATCTTATTTGTATTTTTCCAATATTTGTAATGTACATGGTTATATTTTTTGTGAGTTGTGAGTGGCTATCCTTGTCCTCCTCTTAATATTATTTTACAGTATATTAGTTACAGATATTTTTGGCAGATGTATTCTACCAGATGGAGGAAGCTTTATTCTTGGCCTAATCTGTTAAGAGTTTTGTCTTCCTTGCTGAAATGTTGAGTTATTTTTGCTCCTATTACAATGAGTAGCCTTGTCTCCCCTATTACAGAGTTGTCACCAAATTGATCAATTTTCTAAGGTTAAGTCAATTTTGATTTTCTGGGGGCAAATGTCATTAGGTTACAGTAGAATATTTCTTTTATGAATCATTGCATTCTAAAAATATCTGTTTATTGAGATAAGAGCCTAATCTTCACTTTCAATAACATCTTCCCTGGGCTTGAGGGATGGAATGTGCTGACCTTATAACTCAAAAGCTTCATGACATGCTCTCCTTTTCTTTTGTCTCCACATGAGCTTGTATGGAATCAGACCTTTCTTCCTTAAATGCTGCCGACTTCTCCAGGAGACTGACTCAGCTCAGATTTTTTTATTATGAAAGAGTCAGCAGCTGAACCTTCACATTCTCTAAAGAACATACAGCTCCTTAGTTTTATTTTATTTATTCGTTTCCATTTTGGAGAGTTGCTTCCTTCAAGAATATCTTCCTTTTATCTAAATTTTTGACAATATTGGCAAAGGCTTAAGTACAAAGCATTGTACATCATCTTACCATCCATGCACTATGACCTAGTGTTCACAGTTGGCAGTCTCATGGAGGTTATTTATGAGTTTGCTCATTATTTCCTGATCAAACTTTACAAGACGCCAAAGCTCTCATTGAATCTCTCTATTGTTCTTGGGTTTTACAGCTTTCCTTTATGAATTTTATTTTTATTATTTCACTTTCTTCAAATTTCTTTGGGTTTGTCTTTTTATAGATTCTGAATATTAACATTTGCATAAACAATTCTTTGTTTTCCAGTACATATGACTATAATTACAGACTTCCTTTAAAATCTTATTCTAGCTGCATTTCATAATTTTAAATGATGTATTTTAACTTCTATTCAAGCGAAGATGTTTCTTAAGTTTCATTTTTAGTTTGTTTTTCATAAATGTGTTGTTTTGTTTTTATTAGTATTTATTAAAACGTGTTTAGTAATGTATATGTAAAAGACTGTTGTTTTCATTGTGACATTTTCTTACAAGTGTATAAAAAACTCATCTTCCCCCTTACCCTCTCTGACTCTCTGCATACATTCTCTCTGAATGGTGTCCCTCCTGTTTGTCTGCCTTTCTCTATATCTAGATTCCTCATATGAGAGAATGTGATTGCTTTCTTTCTGAGACCAGTGTACTTATCTTAATGAAATGACCTCTACTTCTCTCCATTTTCCTGCCTTGAAGCAGAAAATGTGTGACTAACCAGACTGGGTGCCCATCAAAAAGTTTAGACGACTTTCTGAGTATAATTTTTTAATACAATAAAATGTCCATTATTTAACTCAAGTCAGCCATTCTCCACTTCTCAAATCTACCCTAGATAGATTTGTGGTTAGAAGTAATGGTTTATCACTTAAGAAAAAAATCACATCTACTTCTTGTTTAGTTAGTAGAAGAGATACACTCGAGTTAGAAAGCTAGAAAGCCACATGCTTAAACTGTCTTGTATTCTTTGTTCATCTAGCAAGCCTATTTATGTGGATCTATTTTAGCACACAGGACAAATCTCTACATATGTATAGGTGGCATGTTCATCTATGCACTGCTCATGTAAGTAACAATTTGTCTCTTTGGTTGCTCACGTAGTTTTCCTGCATTAGAAGGTAGGTTGCTGGGATGTCTGGAAGGTCTCAAACCACCTTCCTCTCATTGATGGCTACTGATTACGGATGTCTGTTGGGAGCTTAGCTGGGGATGCTGATTGGTGACCTTGTTTTCCTTGCCGGTGGACTTTTCCACTCTGGTTTTTGCTCTCTGGGTTTCCTTCCTGTGTGGGCGCTGGGCTTCAAACAGGAGCATTACAGTTAATCCTAGATTTTTCCCTTCTGCAGAATTCTAGTGATCAAAGTCACTCTGGTTTTGGAATCTTGTTGATATTCTGGGAAGCAGAGCGAAAAGCACATGGTAATAGCCCACATCATATTTTCAACTCCCATTTAAATTTATCATAGACCAAGACATTAAAAAGAAATAGGTCACAGAGTCCAGCCATAATTAAGTAAAGAGGAAACACACGTCATCCTAAAATAGAAAATGAAGGAGTTCTAAGAGCTAATCTTGGTTGGGCCTGGTAGGGCACACCTGTAATCCCAGCACTTAGTGGGAGGAAGAAAGATCAGGGATTTAGTGTTATTGTTATATACATAGAGAGTTCATAGCCATTTGGGACTAAATTAGAACTGTCTCAGAACAATAACAAAAACCATGTATAATGACACTGTTTGTCACCTGCTCAGTGGGCTTCACAGCCAGTTTTGTACACTGTAAATATAACAAGTATAACATGATTTGGTGTGTGTATGTGTGTGTGTGTGTGTACATGTGCATGTACATGTACATGTACATGTGTGGAATGTCTGTCAGTTTGTCTGTCTACCACTCGATCAATCTATTGACACTTTTTAGTCTTGGGTAATTTTTCAATATAAACTTGAAAATCTTCCCCTTTCACACTTGAAACAATTTTGTTCAGTTCCATTTGCTCTTACATAAATCACATTTTGTGAAAATTTTCACAAAGAGTAAGTTGTACCAGACCATGGAGCAGTCAGTAACTTGACCACTGGGCTATGCTGACCCAGAGACAGAATTGTCGACAGAATGAAAACTGTAAATTAACTCAAGTAGTATTTTGCTGCAAACAACCAGCTCTCTGGAGAGCACATTGTATATTGTAAAAGAATTTTAACCCAGCAACATGACTGCTCTGGCAAGGGATCAAATCCAAAAACCTAGGTCTATGTGATCCAGCTGGAATGCAGACACACTACACACCTTTAGTCCCTGACAGTTAAAGTAAGGTTAGTTTGTAGAAAAAAGCAGCCATGTTTGAAAGTGATGTCTAATTAATGGGCAGACAAAGTGACAAGTCAAGGAAAGATTTGACAGACTGAGTTAAAGATAGTATATGCCCAACTCTCATGAGAACAGTCAAAAAAGAGAACTATTTAAGAGCAGAGCAGAGGGAGAGCAATCAAGGGAGAAAGAGAGACAGAAACAGAGGAGGCAATTTTTACAAAGATAGGTTGTAGACAGAAAGTATAATGAGCCAGAGAATAAAGAGTCAAAAGATTAGAACATATTGTCAAAGTTATTATGAGACTAAGCAGAGCAATTCAGTCAGAAGCTGAGAGAAGCCAGACAGAATCAGTCAACTTGGAGAAGAGTTTTGAGCTAGTATATCTGAGTTGAACCAGCCAGCCAGAGTTCAGAAAAAACTAGAAAGGGTGAGTTTATTCAGCAGTAAGCCTGTGAGATGACAATTATATCTGGTAGATAAAGATTACATTTACAGTATATGAACTGCTAGTCATTTGTGTTGATCTGTGAGGGAGTGATCACATCACAGAACACCACTGTGTGTAATGCTTAGCTGTGATTTTCTGTGATTTATTTTTAACATCTCAGAACTTATTTACAGTGGTGTTTTACCTTCTGCCTCAGC
The DNA here is from genome assembly GCA_019843815.1 of Montemys delectorum. Taxonomy (NCBI): domain Eukaryota; kingdom Metazoa; phylum Chordata; class Mammalia; order Rodentia; family Muridae; genus Montemys; species Montemys delectorum. The sequence goes on along the minus strand of JADRCD010204213.1, from coordinate 4,565 downwards.
TTTCCATCCAATAGTAATTTGAAGTGAAGCTACAAATCCATTTTTTCTTCTTTTCACTTTCCTTCACATTCCAACATGGAAATACAAAATTTATGACAGAGTAAGGAGCCTTGGATTATTTGGCATGGGAATTGTTTTATTGCTTATCAAAGCTCCAAATTCATGGGTGAAATCTGTATTTTATTTCTTTTGTGCTATCTATATCAATTTTTGTGTGCAAAATTTTCAAAACTGAATTGGAGGTGTGAAAAAAATAAATTGAAAATACTTCCCTCTTTTTATGCTCAGCAGTCATTTCAGCGGCACAGTAATCCCCAAGCGTTTGAGAGTTAGATAGAAGTGACCTGTGTGTCAAATCAGCTGGGTGTGGCAAGATGGTTGGAAGTAGATCTTGAGTCATTTTCTTAATTTTTTTCAGTGATTACTGTTCTATTCAACTTTTCCCCTGAAGTTGATTTTTAAAATTTCCTATTTCCCAGAAAATCAGCTATTTTACCTTGGTTGGTAAAATGCTAACTACTTCGAGGGGTTCCACCACACTGTAATGAATAATTTAATGATGCATAGAGTAAGTCAACCATGAAGGACAGGGAGGACAAAACGAATACATTTTAATGCACTTAGGCAGAACGGCTTGCCCTGACTGCTGGACAAATTGTTTTAAAGCAACTAACTTCTAGGAAAAAAATTACATGGACTGTTATATCTTAAAAATGAAGTTTGTGAAGTATCTTGTTACAAAATGTCCCAGCTCTCTGCACTTCCACCTTCTAAGACACAGTCTCCTTTGGGCTGAAACAGAGGCAGATTCGTGATGGACAGAAAAGTGGTTATTGTCACTGGGGAAGCCAGTCGTTTGCAATTGTGTTTACAATTTAGGGAGAACAAGTGAAATTAAATTAGATGCTTAGAGTTCTGTCTTGGACCTCAAATGTTTTCTTGGTTTCAGATTTCACTGGGATCATAACGTCTGTCTGAATACAAACTCAGGGAAAATAAGATGCTTCTGGTATTTCCAGTAGGACAGATGATGATTCTTTTGTGGGTGTGGCTCTTGGTTGTGCAGATTATATCATTACTACAAGCTAGAATCTCCTGCTCCTAAAATTCCTTGCACTCCTTGTTTATTCAAACCTTTGCCACACTTGTCCATGAGTTTCTCAGGAAACAACCAATTCCTGGGAAACCTGTTTAGTTCTCTCTATGCCTCACCATTTTGATAAAAGACAGGAAAAAAGTAGGGTTCATAGAGAATATCATATTAGACAACAGCAGACTTTGCATCCCCCATATTACTGTGCATGTTAACATGCTTGGATTGCCTTGATAAAGAACCAGAGTCTGGGAGTGGTGCCTATACATCACAATATATTTCCTCACAGTGCACTGAGTACTGTGCTAGGCTCTTGGTTGCTTTCTGCCATGACAGGTCAGGACAGACTCTTAATGCTGACTCCTGTGGGAGCAGGCATAGCTTACAGGGATAGCGCCGCCCAACTTGCTAGCAGCGACCTCCATACACCTTTCCATGCTACCTCATTCAGGATGCATCCTGCTCAGCTTTCACCAAGCACTGTTGCATTCCTCATACTGGGCTGGAGGTCAACCTTCTGAGCCCAAGGTTTTCTAAGAGGGAGCTCATAGACACAGGTGCAGAAAGCACACAGCCTGCTTGATGTGTCTGGCCTGGCACTTTGTTTCATCAGTGCACCCTCTGACTCGAATAGCCGCCAACATCAGGCCAAGCCCCCATCTGATGCCTGTTGCCCCCAGACTCACTGCTCACATCTGCCTTTGTACAACTGAGTGCTCAGAATCATAGTCATGATGCCACATGTACTTAAAACCAGCTGGAATACATCTGCATTTCCCTCTTTCCATGGGCTCTGTTGTAGGTATAATTACATCACAGAAGAGGGAGGGTCGAAGAAACCAGATAACATTCCAATGTTAACTTTGAGCCTACAAAGAAGTAACTTTATATTTAATAGCAAATCCTAGCTATTTAGTACCAAATGTATAGAGTACTTAGCTTGAAGGGACATTCATCAAGTACTTATTAAGTGGGTAACTGAGTTCTCCTCAGTTCTACTGTAGAACAAAAACATTGAGACCCACATTTAAATCCCAGACCAGCTTGACACACTGTCATCTAACTGGATAATGGCTATTAGGACCCACGAATAAAAAAGAAGGGAACTCGATATTTCTCCAAATAATCTCTAATACATTACCATTGGCTTTGTGCATAATAACACTGAATATTGTCACCATGACAACACACCGTCCTTAGTCATACTCAGACCATTATGTATGTCATAAATAGAATAATCACTTTCATTCTATCCAATTGTGTCTTTACTTTTAACAAGAGAAATAATAAATGACTTATTAGCTTTTTGCTCTGAAACTCATGAATTTCAGGAAATTCTTATTTAATAAGTAACATAACCACAAGAGGTGTACAAATTTATTTCATATTTTCCATGTATAATTTCAAACATCTGTGTATTTTGACTGTGTTTACTATTCATTACCTTCTTTGGTCCCTCCTCCCCCTCATCTCTTGCTAAATCTTTTCTTCTCAAGAAGATATTCTCACACTTTCACCAATTTTTTTTTTTTTTTTTTTTTTTTTTTGGTGTCCTACTGGATTTAGTTGCTGTTAGCTGCATGATTGTGCGTGGGAGTTTATTTACTGGGGCTGGATAACCAGTAGCTTCACTAGTGAAGAAAATGATTCTCCTCCAACAGCATCCATAAGTGCCAATCGCTCTTCAGGGAGGGGCGTGTCCCGATAGACCCCCTTCCTGTCCCATAATGCAATGCTGACAGACTCCTGCAGGTGACCATGGCTTCTTTGAATCCATCTTACAATTGACACTTTGTGTCTCGAAGACATTGTTTCATAGCTCCCCTACCCATTGTCTGGACCTTACTCTCTTTCTGTCTCCTCTTACACAATGTTCCTGAGTCTTGGCGGGAGATAGTCTCCCATTTATAGCTTTTCTTGGTCTCTTAATGAATAATAAATAATCCATATCTGTTAGTCGAAAATTTGTGTGCCGAAAACACAAAGATAAGCACAGGTGACTTTCTAGTCCTTTCAATATGGATAACACGTAAGTCTATGTTCCTAAGTATGTCATATGAATCTGTAAACTTAAAATTAGAGATCACATGGCCACATAGCATTACTACCATTCCCTGTAATGCAGACACAACTAATTACTGCCATCTCTTTACATTTGTGGTTTGTTTTAGATCTCGTTCAGACAATCTTGGCCTGACACAACAGTGACAAGTTTGTATATATCAAATGACAAGATGGCTAAATTAGTTGGGAAGAGTGAATTAAATCAGCAGATTGTCTTTCTGTCATATTTCAAAAGTGCGTTAGACAAGGGAGCATCTTCATTGTTTCATGCAATAAAATGTGCTCCAGAATAGTATTTTTGAGATTTATTTTTACTCTTAATTATGTGTATGGTGTGTGCCTGTGGGTTTGTATACATGAATATAGAGAGTGTCAGATCCCCTGGAACTGAAGTGCTTGTGAGACACCTGGTGTGCGTGCTGAGAGCCAAATTGTTGTCCTCTGCAAAAGTGATGTGTCTTCTAAACTTTGAGCCATCTCTCCAGATCTAAGAAAGGCTTAAGAGAGCAATATTATTTAACTATGTCTTCTATTTAGTATTGCTTATCATATTTTGGATTTTTCTAGGGATATGGACTTTGCAGTAGTAGTGGTAACAGTTATTGCTGATAAGTTGGTCTGTGTTAGGCATGGTAAGTTGCCTGTTTGTTTGTCATTAATCCTTGTTATAGTCTGTGGAGAAATGCATCACCACCTGACTTACCTTGATGAAGAGGAACCCAGAGTTGAAAAGGACTAAGTAACTTGTCAGACTATTACTTGAAGAGGCAAAACAGGAAATTGTGGACTTTACTGATGTTCATCTTCATTGTTTTAAAAGGTCTGTTTTCATTTGATTTCAAAACACAGACCATTTCTAGAAAAATATTTACAAGTGAATATTGAATGAAGACATTTTGAATCCTTTGTCAGATGCCTTGAATTATCTACTTTTATCTTGGCTTCCTGCCATTCCATAGAACCAAAATTCTCCCACCATCCTAGGTGTAGGACCAGGAGTCACTGTTGTATTTCAGTTCTCATTCCCCAGATCCCTGCTCTGCACATCTCTCAGTGAGTGCTACAGGTTCCAAGTGGCAGTGACATAATGAGCTTGGCATAATGATTCCGTCAGCAGTTGGTGCATCTAGGGTAGGTGTAAAACCAACTCTCAGCTTGAGATTAGATGAAGGTTCTCATTGTGCATAAGGACAATGGAAAAGATCAAGAATATAGCCCTAAAGGCACCATTAACACTCCTTTAGAGACTCCCTAGTGTAGAATGCTCACTAAAAGACTCTGTTCTCAACTTTCTGTGACTGTGGCACACTTATTAATGTTAAAAACCCCAATAATAAATAACATTATATTTAATATTATATATAAATACATAATAAATCAATCAATCAATAAATAAATATTAAAACAA
>JADRCD010204211.1:46873-63275 GCA_019843815.1 Montemys delectorum | reverse complement strand
TCCATGAACACAGTTTAAAGAAGTTTCTACATGTTTGCTCAGTAAAGATTTCATTCAATCATATCTTTTCTGAGAAAATGGACCATCCTGAATCTATAATTCATTTTGTTGTACATTAAATGAGAGGGAATATTTCTCAAAGTTTAACTGCTTGCCAGTGCCAGACTATCCATCCAGGTAGGGTATAAAGAACACCTTTAGAAAAGGAAGAGCTTTAAAAAAAAGAGCAATCTTCAGTCAATCAAACAAACAAACAAACAAGAAGCAAAAACTAAAGCACAGAGATTTTTCCTGTCCACCAACACTCACAGTTGTGTCGGCTGAGACTTTCTCTGCGACCTTGACCCACATTTTCACTTTGTCATAGCCAATTTGGTATGTTACCAATGTCACCATTTAGTAACAGTTAACAAAAAGAAAAGGTTTCTTCTGAGTCATTTCACTTTTGAAAATATGTACTGACAAGTTAGTTCCTGTAACACAACTCACCATGCACTATTAGTGTTTTCAAATATCCTGGAAACCTGTTCCTTGTGTATACTTAGTATTTGCTGCATGATTTAATCATTGAATACTGTACTGATATTGTATTCTTATCTCTCTCTCATACACACACACACATACACACACACACACACACACACACACAAACTTTAATTTAGGTTCTTTTTCCTACTGAATCTGACTGTATAGCTACTTTAAAATTCATCAGTGGTAAAAATTATTGATAGAATTGCTTATGATCTGATGTTTCAAACAGTTGTGATTGGATACCATTAAACTCTTTATATCTTTAACTTTAAAATAAAAATCAATTGCTATGGTGCTTCTGCTCTACACCCAATCTTGTTTACACAAGTATATTGAAAATATTATAGCTTAAATTCTGAAAAAGACTACTCAATTCTCACTCTTCCATCTTTACCAACCCTGCCCCCAATTCTCTACATTTATGCATCTTGGCTGACTCTCAACTTTACTAACAAGCTAGCAATAGAAAACCCAGAATTTGTGTAAGACCTCATGCTCCCAAGATTTCCTAGGTAGATATAAATCTTTTCTCCACAGGATTCAAAAAACTCAATACAAATTTAATTATCTTTCACAACATGGTCAAAAGTTGGGGGAATGAGAGAGAGAGAGAGAGAGAGAGAGAGAGAGAGAGAGAGGGTGAGAGCTGAAATTCGTATCAAGAACAAAACCAAAACCTAAAAACCAATAATAGCTCAACAACGCCCAGCACATGTGAACTCCCAGCTTAAAATTCAAAGGTTTAACTCCTACTGTATCTAATCTAATTCATCTCATTGTGCTGCCTACAATGTATTTTTTATCCATAAATATTACATGCTTCCAAAGGGCATAGTCTTTAGGAATGTATATGTCATTTAGAGAAATACATATATTGCTTTTAAAAAGATACCATTAATAGGGACAACCAGCCAAGCAATGTTTAACACATACATTTCTTTAAATAAATAAATAAATAAATAAATAAATAAATAAATAAATGGTTTTGATACATTTAACACGCCAAGATACTCTAATGCTTCTGGGCGATTCTAAAGGATGTCCATACTGAGGCGTACAAGGCCATTGTTGATATTTAGCAAGTCGCCTCATGAATTTTCAGGTGCGAGGTTTGATTATTTTCCATTTAACAGTGTAAGCTGAGATGCTGTGTGCAGCTGTTTTGTCCAGGATCATCAGGTGGCTATGGGCTGTCAGACTCTATGGATGCTGGTTTCCACGGGAACCAAAGCCTTGTTCAGCAGATCACAGAGCACCCATTTTTACAAATGGCTTTTACAAACAAGCTGTTTTTAAAAACTATTATTAAATAGAAATATATTTAACTCTGCAAATGTTATTCTTAAATTGGTTTACTTTTGGAAAGAGAGAGAGATTTTCACTCTCCTGAAAATTAAAGAATACTATGATCATAATCCATAAACTCAAATTCAGAAAGCAGCTGTCACTATTTATTTAGTACTGATGAAACTTGGTGCTTTGAATAGAATTTAGATCATTAACTCTTCTAACAGGGCAAAAGATACAAGGAATAAAAGATGTGATGATAAAACCTTTGTCAGAAGCAATTGTTTCAGAAGAGCTACTGATGAGGAAATAGATTTTTTTCTCCAGGTCCTCCTCAACTGTTCTCCTTTTTATTTATCTTGTAATATTTAGCGATTAGCACTTTGAAAAATGATTAAGAAAATACAAGAATATGAAGAAAAGACTTGTAGCCAGGCATGATGGTCCTTACCTATCATCCTACCCTGTCATCCTATGCAATCCCAACACTTGGGAGGCTGAAGCAGGACTCTGAGAGGCCATATCTCTGACAACAACAGATCAGAATTCACAGGAAGAAAGGCTTTTGACTCTGGGGCCATGGAGCCAGAGAGGAGAGAGGAGAGGATCCTGTACTTTCAGGTTCCCTTTCCTTCTTCTGACATACCCAAATTTCAATCATGATGTTACTTAATGCTACCATGAGGACAACAAAGCCTCTTTTACAACTGTGTGGGCATGGTCTAGGTGATCCTGGGATGTTAATGGTCAACCACCTATGTCCTTGTTAGAACTCTCTTCCCCCAAACACCACGATCATAAAGTCCAGAACAATTGTCCCTCTGTGACTAAGAAACAAGGCTCTGCTGTTTGCATCAGTTATAGCCCTTTATCAGAAACAAGGGACTCTGTTGTCTCATTTACAATTGTATAGTAAGCATTTGTTTACAAATAACTTGTTGTTTTCCATGAAATATTTTATCTCCTTATGCTTTCCTCCGTCAAACTCATTAATCATGTTCATTCGAGCATGTTCTTGTCTTCTTTCTACCACACCGTTCTTCTGCTGTATTTAATACTCTGAGTAAGGTTTGTCAACAACACAGCTTGTGCAGGTTAATTCTTATTAGAATGCTTCCTCCTCTATCTCCCAATCCATCTCTTTAAATAAAACACATCTTTCTCTTCAGATGACTTTTGGTTACAGTTGTATGTATGTATCAGCTAGGTTATTTCCACTGTAATTAATCAAAAGCTATGCAAACAGTAGCTTAAACCATCAGGATACCAACTGTTTACATAAAGAGAAGTCTGGAGGCAGGGCTGTGCCTGAGAGACAGCAGATCAAATTAGACCCAAGGCTGTCTTATGGCTTCCGTGGTGGCAGAAACCAATCTGATTTCTGTCAGTCTGGGCTGAGTTAGTAATTGAAAACACCTAGCTGAAGTGAGGGCAGAAGCAACCAGCAGGCAGATCATGTCAGAGCTGGGGATAACACATACCAACCTGTTAAGATAAGCTATTATAAAGGACTTGACAACAACTCGGTCTCACAGAAATAACAGGTAACAAATCTGTTTTCTGGGGGAACCAAATGGAAAGAGCTGAAGGAAAGGGCTAGAATGTCCATGGGTAACTTGTTCTCATTTACCACACATTAAATGACTGCTTGATACTTTTGAGCCATCCTAGCCTGAGGAGGTCGGGACACTGGTGGCTAAAGTCTATTCTTATTTTCAAGCTCATACTATCATTGAGAAGGCATGCATATTAATAATTACCATGTAGTGAATGTTCTAAAAGTTACTCATAAAATTATAGGGAAACCACACAGACAACAACTCCGCCCATGAGTGCCATGGAAGGGACCACTATAAAGATGGCATCAAGGAAAGAATATCTCAGTGACCTTTCCTGCTGTTATGACAAGTAGAGCTTAAGGGAGAAAGGGTTTATTCCTGCTCATAGTTGAGGGATACATGGTAGGGAAACCAAGGACGTAGGAGCTTGAAGCAGGGTCATGTTACGCCTACATTCAGAAGTAAGACTAAGGAAGGCAAGCATGTGCTCAGTTTGCTGCCTCCATTCTATGTAGGTCAGAGTTCTCTGAGGAGAGAACCACCCCATGACAATTAAGTTGAGTTTCCCCTATGTGATGGTTTGTAAATGCTTGGTCCAGGGAGTGGCACGATTAGAAGGTGGTGGCCCTGTTGGAGTAGGTGTGACACTATGGATGTGGGCTTTAAGACTTTTAAGACGCCCATTCCAGCTGCCTGAAAGTCAGTCTTCTGCTAGCAGCCTTCAGATGATGATGTAGAACTCTCAGCTCCTCCTGCACCGTGCCTGCCTGGATGCTGCTATGTTCCTGCCTTGATGATAATAAACTGAACTTCTGAACCTGTAAGCCAGCCCCAATTAAATGTTGTCCTTGTAGGAGTTGCCTTGGTCATGGTGTCCGTTCACAGCAGTAAAACCCTAACTAAGACACTCCATCAAGTAATGCAGCTGAGAAAGTCTTTCACAGGCATGCCCAGAAGTCCATCTCCAAGGTGAGTCTAGACTCTATCAAGCTTACAGTTTTGTAGGAACCATCTCAAGGGGGAAGACAGTCCAAACATCAGAACACTTTAGGAAATGAATGTAGGGAATGAGCACAGAATATTTTCCCATGAGAAGATTTAAATTTTGCTTTCATCTACACTGTAAATGCACATTTATGATGCAAAAATTAATATGTTAAGAAAAGAGTAGATGATCTGACTGGTTCTTAACATATTCAGCTGATAAAAGTTTTGGCCTCTAAGAGATTCTTATCATTTCTCAAAATGATAGCTCATTAGCTACATAATAGCACACCCCACCTGCTCTGTGGATTTTAGAGGCAGAGTTTCTCTGTGTAGCCCTGGCTGTCCTGGAGCTTGCTCTGTAGACCAGGCTGGACATGAACTAAGAGATCCACCTGCTTCTAGCTCCCCAGTGCTTGTATTAAAGCCATGTGCCACCACCATAGTTCAAATAAGTGAAAGTCACACAAAACTCCATGTGCTTGTAGTTCAAGAATTATATTCTGATTTCTGAAATACCTGTAGTTTCTACATGGAACAATTTGTATAACAATATATGTGTTCCATTTTCATATTTACTATTCATTTGCAGACACTGAGGTGGGGACAGGATTTTTTCAAGCTGCTTGGCAGTTTAAATGTGAATGTTTGCTTTAGGAAATGGAATCATGGAGAAAGTAGATAAGTTGGGAAAACTGTAATTCCAACCTAGTTTGAAGTGTGCTGATCTCCACTTGCAAAGCACAAATCAAGTTCTTAAAATTTTACACCTATTTTTAAGTGCCACATGGAATAGTCCTTACTGTCAGCATGGTCCCCTGAAGATATACTGTGTTTGCCTTGTTTCTGCTTCAGTACCAACTCTACCCATTTAATTCATCTGCCAGTCATGATAAATAATATGCTGCACACCCCCAGATTATTTGTCAGTGGAAGAAAAACTCTTTAGAATAGCTGAAGAGAATTTACTGTGTATTGCAAACTCTGTGCAGGTGGATAGCCAGATCATGTTTTTAGGAGATCCAGAACTCATTGTTCTAAAACCAAGGCCAGTTACTGTAGTTCCCACAATTCCATTGTCCCAGGCTATAGCAATCTATCGGCAGACATCCAGTTCCCCTGAGGGCCCTTGCTTACCTAAGTAGTCATCCTTTAGAAACATATTCTACTTCTTAGGTTCGTTTTTGATCTAAGTCTTCTTGAGATTAAGGGTTACTTGTTCTTATTCATTAGTTACTGTAAGTCCTTCATGACCAAATGGTAGCTGCCTAGCAGATGTACCCAAGGCCCTCACAGCTTAGTCCTTTAGTCACATACAATGGGATTGCTCTCACTTAATAGCTGAGGTGTCTGGATGAAGAACAAAGGCTGACAATACATTTCAAGACAATCTTCCACAGGGCAGCTTTATTTCCACTCTTGCATTCACCAGAGGCCACAGTTAGAATAATTTGGGTCTCTCAGTATCAGCACTATGAACACTCTGAATGAGATAATCCTCCATCTGGGGGTCGTCCTGTGTACCGTAGGCCACACCCCTGCCCTCTAGTGTGCTCTTCAAATTGTGACAAGTGTCTCCAAGATGTGGTTAAACATCTCCAATATTTTTCACAGAAGTAACACAACTTACACAGAACTCTTGTTGGAAGCAAATGGATGCAGCTCAGGAAAACCTGGCCAGTCATAGATCCATCCGGCAGCCATCCTCAGGCCACGCAAAAAGGAGTAGGAGGGGAAGCTGGCCACTGAGATGCTGTCTTATATGGTCCACACAATTCTCAAGTCAGGGGAGTTATAAACACAGCCTGCCCCACCACATCATCAGGAAAATCAAAAGATTTTTCAAAACCAATTTCTGTGTAGAGCACACTCAGGGTTTTCAACGCTTTTCTGACTCGAAAGACTGAGCTTCAAACCACTATTTATTTATGATGAGAAAAATTCTTTGGTTTTATCTTCCTGAATAAATACGAATATCTATCAATTTCAGACTTAATGAAATTAAGTAAAACTACTGTTAAGGGCTGGGGAGATGGCTTAGTAGTTAAGATAACAACTCCTCTTGCAGAGGACTTTGGGTCCAGTTCAACCACCCTATATCAATCAGGAAGCTTGCAAATACCTGTAACCACGGCTGCCCGAGATCTGATGCCTCTGACTTCTGACAGCACCCATACTGCTTTGCACAGACCTACAGGCAGACATATCCATACACATAATTGAAAATAATAAAATAAGATGAATTTAATTTTGTATTTTAAAGCCAGATGAGCAGTAAGTTCTTCCTGTCACTAACAGTCTGGATACTGGGTGGCTACTGGGTGGCTACTGGGTGGCTACTGGGTGGCTACTGGGTGGATACTGGGTAGATACTGGGTGGATACTGGGTGGCTGCTGGGTGGATACTGGGTGGCCTGCTCTGCCTGTCAAGGTCACTTCAATGAGAAAAGAGGAAGATCTATGCCATGGCCAGTGATGACAGTATGATCCTGCTGGGGACATTTAAAGTAGTATTTGTTTCACAGTCATTTCCCACCCATCTCCCTACCCCACCCCCAATATTCAAACATATGCTCAGAGCTTTCAGGAAGGAAGGAAGACTACCCAGGAGGTACAAAATGAGCATGATTCAAATGTTTTGTCAGCTGGAGTCCTAGCCAGCAACCAATTTTCACAAACTCTTGTGCGTTATTCAAATTATCATAATATTATTCAAATAATCATAACACAGCATTGGGTCTTTGACCTATTAATTATCCTTTCATCCGTTCCATCCCTGCTGCCGAGTTAATTAGTCAGATGGCGGGGTCTCTGCTTTATGTACATTATCTCAACGACACAAAGCCACGAAGTTGTATCAAGAACTGCAGTTAGAGCCATCCTTTTCCATCCTAATAATCACGCATGCAAATTATTTTTTAATCTTTTTTTTCTTCCAGATAATAGCCTTGCTATTCAGAGGAGAGCCAGAATCCTTCATCCCTTTGCCACTGTGTGTGTTGAAGAAGAAATAAGTGGCAACTAGCCACCCGACACCCCAGATTGCATCCTGGCCCAGTTTTCCTCCCCTTGAAACAAGAGGAAATCACTTCTTAGACAAGTAGAATTCTCTTTATCCTGTCCTTCCTGCCCCAAAGCCATGATTGAGTGTGTTTGATTGGCACTGTTGGTGGAATCCAACCCTGTCTTCTGCTATACCAACACCATGGGCTCATCATTCAGAAACCCAGTCTCCAGCAGTTCACAAAGTGACTTCCTGAAAATCCTTTCTCCTGTAGGATGCAGCTCACCCTGTGACATCAGCCTCAGTAAGTAAACAGCAGACCACATATCTCCTGTCAGGAGTGCTATATGGCTACTATTCTCTTTTATATGTGTCTGGATTTTCTGTCAAAGTTTTTATTTTATTTTAGAGTATAAAAGTCCTTTTCAGATTGTCAAGGGAGACTATTTTAGCAAATCCAACATTAAAGTTGGCATATCTTTATTTCCTGTTCTATCATAGGGAGGTCAGTGAGAAGAAACCGTTGCGTAGAGGGGAAGAGTAATATAGTGCATTGTCTTTCGGTGATGAAACTAAGAAGTCACTTAGGGAATGAAGACACTCAGGGGTCCACTGATGGCAAGAAGGTACATGTCCTTCTGGGAATGATGCTACAACCAAGATTCTGGGACCTCTCGCTGAAGATTGTCTCATAGAGTAGGTCATCCAGGGAACTGAGGCCAAGCAGAAATGCAAAGAGAGTGGGAAACTGCCCCACAAGGAAGAATAGAAGGGCAGAAATGCTCTGGCTTCTTCCTCCTGGCTAATCTCTCACCAGAATCATACCAGTGGCATTCTTTAGAAACTAGGTATAAGGGACACTAAATGAATTATTTTGCAGACAAGTTCCAATTGGATCCAGAGGTTGTATCTATCTGCTCCTGTGGTGGTAGAAAATGAGAGCTGTGTACTTAGCATACTGGTCAAATGATAGATTTGCAAGGTCCGTCTACAAGAGCATGTGAATTTAGCCTTACTCACGTAGAGTTGGCAAAAACTTACAAGTGTACACCAATCTAAACAAGTCTGAATTACACCAGTCAAGTTAATAGAATAAGTAAAACCACCCAGGAAACCAATGACTTCTAGTACAGTAGTACTTCTTCGGGGATGCAGGACAAACAGTGCTCCAAAGAGCACATGGGGTATTCCCATACGCTACTTTACAGAGAAAAACCAGATGTGGTCAACACTATGCTCATGTCATGTAAGGCCGTGAGATCAGATTACCTGGATCATCTCAGGAGTCAATGACTCAAATCCTATGAGTCATTAAAAATCAGAGAGCCTATTCTGGGTGCGTTGAGAAGCAAGAGGGTGCAAGGAGTTTCAGAGAGGGAGGAAAGGGTCTCTACTGAGATTTTCTGATTCTACAAAGCTTGAAAGGGAACCAGAGGTCAAGAAATGTGGCTAGTGTCTAGAAGCTGGAAGATGCCACAGAACCTTTCTGGCATCTTATCTGCTCTTCTTCATCTATGTTTCCCCTTCCCCAACTGGATGCTTCATAAGCATGCGGCTATTCTCCATCTTGAGAAACAAGCACAAGAACCTTCCTTTGTCATCCGCTCTCTGGGGGTGAACTATCTCTTACAGCAACCCCTGCCCCCTTTTTAAATTGAAGAACGTGCTATTCAATTCCTCATGTCTCATTTTCTCTGAAGCTCACTCCAAGCAGAATAACTGCTACACTGAGTGATCAATTTCCAGTCCTTATCTGACTTGGCTTAGCAGATGCATTCGACATAATCTCTCTCTTCTCAGTAGCTCTGTCCTCTTGCAGCCTTCTGGAACCCTGAGAGTGCTTCTGTTCTCCCTCTCCTTCAGTGGCCCCTGCCTGTCATGTCTCCTTTCTTTACTCCTCTTCTGTCTTTCCTATCCTGTTGTCAGTCCCCAGAAGTTGGAGCTTCTTTTCCTCATCTACTCTCATTCTCTTGATAGCTTAAACCCTTCTGGATTCTAATACGTGGCTGGATGGCATATTTTATCTCTAGTGTAGAATTTTATGAAGAACTATACACTCAGCTACCCAACTGCCTACTCTGCCTACTCTCCCTGTTGACTAGTGCCTTTAGGAGGCATCTCAACCTAGTAAGGACAACCATCCTCTGGATTAGTCTTCTCTGTATCAGTTCACGATTGACCCATCCCATTCTTCCACTAATTCAAGCCTTTGGTATCATCTTTGGCTCTTCTTTCTCCTCATAGTTTTAAAACAAATACAAGTTTTGAAAATCAGTGGACATATTTAGCAACTATATGTCAACCTTTCACTAAAAGAATAGATGGAAGATTCTTGGGGCAAAACTGTGAAAGGACAAAATGAGTCAGGCCATCTTACTGTGTCATGATTAAGAAAGTACTCAAATAGATGGGAGATATACCAGGAAGGCTTGAAGTCAAAATCTGAGCATGAGGATAAATAATGATTTAATGGATTATAAATTGCTGACAAAATAAAATCAATTAATTTTCATCAATTAATAAAGAAGGAAATGCCTTATTACAGTCAAAAAGCGAGTTAGTAAATTTAGACAAAGTGAATTTAAAAAGTTACCATTTTGCATTGTAATAATTACCTGTGTATACACGAGTAATTCATGTGAGACACGAATAGCAAGTGCATGTGTATTGCTAAAAGCATCTTAAAGACTCTCCCTGCAGATCATTATTAGTTATAAAAGGAAAACAGAGAAACTTGTCAGATAACAAGTAGCTTTATGGAAACCAGATAGATGAACAATCCGTGCCTACCCTGATATAACACACTGGTATACGGACACAGCATCAATTCCATGGTGTTCCTGCCCCAAAATGCAAAACCTATACCTAATTATGAGAAAAATCAGATAGACTCAAATTGAGGGACATCTAAAGAGCAACAAACAAAATATTGACCTGCTTTCTTTCAGTTATCAGTATTATTAAAGACAAAGGGATCTGAAGACAGGTCACACTGTGTGATACATGGCCCATGGTGTTCTTTTGCTTTGGCCAGTATACTTGGGGACAAGTAGTGATATCCAAACAAGGTCTCAAGACCAGATGACATTATGGTATCCAATATAGTTATCCAACTTTGAAAATTGGTCTAGATTTTGTGTGTCTGGTGTGTGTGTGTGTGTGTGTGTGTGTGTGTGTGTGTGTGTGTGTAAAGAGAGGGGAAGGATATATAGAGACTCATTATGTTCACCTTCGAAACTTTCCATGAGCCTAAAATTATATCAAAATAAAATATTTTCAAATATTCGGGAGCATTATGTAGATCATGGTTCTTCTGATCACTCTCCACTGCCATCCTATCTCAGATGTTAGCATCTCTCATCTGATTAGCACAATTGCCTCATCACACTTCTACTGACTGCACTCTCTGCTTTCTGGTCTCAACATACAAGCCAGAGGTCCTTTCAGAACACTAGCAGGATCATAGAAACTCCCTATGTGGGACTCTGCATAGTTTCTTTCCCCAGAGCCCCCATATCAAGTCTCATAAGCCCTCCTCCGCATTCTCCATCCTGTGTCCGTGCTTCCTACTGAGATGCTTGCTCTATAGCACCAACTCTCTCCTGGCCATCCATACTAGTCTTCTCCTATATTTAGGGCCTTCATTCCTCAAATAAATCAACATACCACATTAGATTTGCTTTCATCTTTAATAAATGTTAAAATTGTATGCAAACTTAGAATGGCTTTTAAAATAACTTTGATTTATTATCATTTGTAAATGTTTGATTTATACCTATTTTATATTTATTTCAGATACTTCTATTATATTGATTTATATTCCAGGGTCACATAAAAAATTGTCTAGCAAAAAAAAAAATGTTCATGGAAAATAGGAAAGGTTGCACCCTAGAACCTATGGATTTGTCGTAAAGCAAAGAGAATGTTGCAGATGAAATTAAGATTGTCAGTCTTTTCTATTGCTATGATAAAACACCATGACCGAGGCAACTTATAAAATAAAGAATTTACTTTGTCATATGTATTCAGAAAGTTAAAGTCTATGATGGTAGAACAAAAGAACAGCTGAGAGCTTACATCTTGATCAACGACCATGAGTCAAGGAGAAAGAGCTGGGCACCACAGGAGTTTTTTGAAACCTCAAAGCCTCCCAATGACACACCTTCTACAGCAAGGCCCTGCCTCCCAATACCTCTCAATACTTGCCAATACTTCCACTAACTGGGGACCAAGGACTTAAATACATGAGCCTATGGGTGCCATTCTTATTCAAACCACCACATTGGCCTTAAGATAGAGTTTCTCTGAAGTTTATACTAGGACTCCATCTAATCATAGGGGCTTTTAAAACAGGAGAGTTTTTGTTGGATACAGTGGGAAGAGATGTATGGATGGACAAAGGATGGGAATAATTTGATAGGAGAAGTGAGGAACAAGAAGTGGAGGCAGAGAAGACAAAGTATTTTCTTCTCAGAGCATACTGATACTTTGATTTTATCCAAGAAACGCCAGTGTACGAATTCTACCCTATAAACTAAGAAGATAAAAATTCAAGTTATTTTAACCCATTAGGTCTACAGTGATTTTAGACCATGAAAAGTGTAGCAATAGAAAACCAGCACACACCCTAGCATGACCAACCAGCATCCAAGTTCTGCAGGCTCCTCCCATGCTCTGGTTTTCCTCTTAACCTAGACCACACATTATCACTAATTATGAATGTCTGTCTCCAGTACGTTGTAAAATGCAAGGGGTTTTAGTTTGTTTGTTTGCCTTATTCTCTCCTGTATCTACTATACTTAGTACCATGGGACCTGAATAGAAAGGACAGGGGTTGATAAACATTGGCTGAAAATGTCTTGAATTTGAGCATTTACATTAACAGAGAAAGCCACTGAAACTGTGCTCAAGCTGCAGAGCAGAACCACAGAAGACAGAGTCTACTACAACACCATATCTCTAGATTTCTTAGCTTTAAACAATCTCTTTAAGGGTGATTTTCATTTTCCTGTAGTAAAACTCACAAACTAGCAGTAAGTCCGCATCCAAGCTGATTATGTCTATGACCTGAACTGATCAGTTCAAGGAAGCGCCGGGCCCACTTTAATAATAGATAACATTTCTCCAATTTCATCTTCTGTTTAGAGACCGCCTTTCAGCCATAAATCAGCTCTATGGCCTAAGAGCAGGCCAGGGGATTGTCAAAGTCCCTTTACCGAGTAATTCCAGAAATGCCTTAAAGCTCAACAAAGGGAGGGAGCTGACATAAGAATCTGGAATTTTAACAGGGGAGCCTCAGAAGGGCACGGCAAAACAGTAGGCTAAAAACTCCCTGAGATCTTTTCAGTCTGTCTTTTTAGAAGTCTCCATATCTCTGGCAATGGCTAATTCATTTTTAAATAAAAAGAAGCAAATTCAATTATTTTTAAAATTTTTTATTGATTATTTATCAGTTATAGCTTAATTGTATTCAACTAATTGAACACAAGTACCTTAAATTGTAGCTGTAGCTGAGTTTCTGCCTTTGCCATGGGTCTTTCTGTGTTAGAGGAGGCACTTATGAAAACCCCAGTATAGGGCTGGCTGGCCAGCAGCCTTCTCCTGAGCACTGGCTTGGCCCTTCCACCACTGATGGCAAAGCATACAGATTGTATCACCTTCCATGATCTAGGAGCCACATGTGCCACCCAGCAAAAGCACCAAGAAACTGAACAGAGCTTCCAATGTGACAAAGTTCTTTAGAAGACAACTTGACCTAAGGTACTGTTGACGTCTACTAAGGATGCATTTTATTCTAAAATATTAAAAAAACAAAAACAAAAACAAAAATCCACAATGACTTTCTGTCATTTGAGGACATGTAATGTAACTATGTTTTCTTTCACCAAATGAAACAGTGGAAGTTTTTGATCTGGTAGCTTACCTTTTTCTTCAGAGTAAGCTGTTTATATTCTACCCAATTAAAGTGAAGAATGCTGATTAGTTACTAATGATCTACATCCATCATTCTCCCCCAAGGCCTAGGAGCTGCTCAAATACACCACACTAGATACTGTAGCATATTCTTAATTGCTAGCTTGCTGAATTTGGTTTGGACATAGATGAGATCCACCTTGTCTTACCAGGTAAACTCAGATTTGAGACAGATTGTAAGTAGACTTTAAACAACAAGAGCAACTGTAAATCACATGAGAGTAAATTTGGAGTTAATGAACTGAAATATTATAGTACAGGTTACTGAACAATTAAGCAAAAAAAAAAAAAAGTAGTGAGCCAAGAATTGGCTTTTCCTCACAATTTACAGTATTTCTTACAGAAGTGTATCTGGATTGATGCTCTTACTCTTTTTACACTTGGTTTCTCGTGTCCCTACTCTTGGCCTCACTGTTTTGGAGAGTAATAGCTTGCTGTTATTTTTTTTTAAGGAAGCAAAAGCTGTGTTTTAGCTCTTGTCAATGACCTGGCTAGAAAAATAGGAAGCTCATTAATTCAGTTGAGGTCATCACCTGGAGAGAAGTGAACTCCTTAACAGATGGGAAGGGAATTCAAAATGACCTTGGTGAACGATAGACCTGGGCAGAAAGACGGTCAAAAATGATGACCACAATAGTTACAGTACAAATAGAGAGAAATAAAGAGGCAATACAGAGTTGCAGACTAAGAAAAGACAGTCCTAAAAGGCCTGAGATTTGTGGTGCCTATGCTAATTAAATAGCACAGAACAATTAATTGAGCAAATGAATAATTTAAACAACCATAATCTCACTATAGATTTATGCCCATGTGTAGAAAAAAAGAAAGAGATTAAAAAGTCTAAGTTTAGAGAATGAAAAATTTGCAAGATTATTTTAGAAAGGGAACATTAATTTCTTCATGCATACTACACATCAAGTAATAGAGAGACAAATCTGTACTCTCATTTACTGTTAGATAACTAAGGGTCTGGACAAAGAACTGCAAGGGGTTGGAAAGAGCCTGGTTTCTATCTCTCTGCCTTGCAAACATAAAGATCAGAGTTTGATTTTATAACTCACAGTTTTTAAAAAAAGCTTAAACTGGGTTGTCAGGATGACTCAGCAGGAACTTGCCATGCAAGCCTGGCAGTTTCTAGGACCCATATAATGGTAACCAATTCCACAGTGTTGACCTGTGACCTCCACGTATGTGCATTCTCTACCCAACACACAAATCACGCTTACACACACAGGCAGAATAATAATAAATTAAAAAGTTGTTTTAGGCTGGGCAGTGGTGGCGCACGCCTTTAATCCCAGCATTTGAGAGGTAGAAGCAGGCGGATTTCTGAATTAGAGGCCAGCCTGGTCTATAGAGTTAGTTTCAGGATAGCCAGGGCTACACAGAGAAACCCTGTCTCGAAAAAAAAAAGTTGTTTTAAAAAAATCCATGAATGACAGTGTGGGCTTGTGATCTCAGCAATGAGAAAGCAGAGACAACCCATGAAAATCTGCAGCTTTTTGGACAGCCAGCCTTATCAGTTTACTGAGTTCTGGGTCAGTTGAGAAAACCTCAAAAAAGAAAAAAGTGGACAGCACTTGAAGAATGACACTTGAGATTGTCCTCTAGCATCAACATGCACATATACCTGCACACACATGCATGCACTCTGAATACACACACACGCACACACACACACACACACACATACACACACACACATACACAGAAGGGGGAGAGAGACAGAGACAGACAGAAGGTGGAGAGAGACAGAGGGAGGAACTGAGAGAAAGAGAGAGAGAGAGGGCTACAGGTAGGCAAGCAAATACTTGTTTTGATAGATGAGTGGTACAATATTTGCAATAAATTTTAAGTGTAAACAATATAATGAAGAAATTGTGATGTAGAGAAGCTAAATATTGCTCAGATAGGAAGGTGGTGGAGGCAAAATAATGGACTCAAGTAATCCAACACCATAGCCACACTAACCCCATATAAGGGCACACAAACCAGAGGCCGTGGTTAGTGAACACAAATGTCTGACATCTGACCCTCAGGATTAGAACGCTTATTTCTGCCAGCTCATATTCAGGAAAGGCTGGACGAATTAGTCCCTTGTAATGAATGGGCCATTTCTATAACCAACATAGGACTCCACACTTGGAGGCCAATTTCCATCAATAATAGACATTCACTTCCTTGTACAGCATTACTTTTGGAGAAGCTGTAATAGGAATTATTCACAAAATCCTGTGTAAAGTAGGATTTTATCCCAAGAATGGAAATAGAATGAAAGAACCAAGAACCTGCTCTTACCAAATACCATAAAGAAATGTGATCATCCCCTCTGTCCTCATGGGGCGAACATTACTGTAGAAGGCTACCCTGGACAAAGTGAACAGGCTAGGAATCTGTATCAGGGAGGTGCTAGGAGTCTGTGGTCAAGAGGTTGCTGAGCTTCTGCCAGCAGGGTGGCTTGCTCATCTTAGTGATATATGCCGCCTCGTGGTGCGTGCCGTAGGTGGAGGGTTCACTCCCAGTTATATTATCTTTTTCCTTCATTCCATCTGTTTTTTATTTTAGGCTGCTCTAAGAAAGAGCGCTATATTTGGTGTCTCAATGACAACAGAAATTTTTCCAGAAGTCTGAGATTACAATGACACCATTGTTCTTTTGAAGATCTCCCCATTCATGTTGTAGGCTACAGACTTTGTATCTCCCCAGTATTGAAAGGTGAAAAAAAAAAATCATTGTTAGTGCAGTTTTTAAAGTGACACTTTTTTCTTTATCCAGGCTAGCTCCCAGATAAATGAGACAGAGACTATTAGATTTATTTAATAAGCTTTACTGCACAAAAACTGAGCAGTTGTTAATCTATTCTAACCCTGTAACCTATTTGGGCTATGTCCCAGCCAAAATCCACAAGATACTTGCATTTTAGTATTGATCTGGTCATCTCTGCTCCATATGTTCTCATGCTGTCTCCTGGATCCTCTCCTCATGGCAAATCTTTTCTTCCCCCGTCTCTCTCTCTCTCTCTCTCTCTCTCTCTCTCTCTCTCTCTCTCTCTCTCTCTCTCTCT
>JADRCD010204211.1:0-46863 GCA_019843815.1 Montemys delectorum | reverse complement strand
TCTCTCTCTCTCTCTCTCTCTCTCTCTCTCTCTCTCTCTCTCTCTCTTTCTCTCTCTCTCCTCCCCTCTCCTTGCTAGGATCAAAAGTCCAGCCCTATTCTCTCTTCTGTTCAATCATTGGCTGACCTGCTCTTTATTAACCAACCGAGGAATAATTAGGAAGCAATTTTTACACCACAATATTGAGACAAAATAGTCTTAGAATGTGCATTACAATACTATGTCCAGATTGCGACCAGATATGGGGGCCCAGAAATCAGCATTTGAATAATACAAGGATAATCTCTATACAGTACAAATAATATTATGCCTACAGATCATTCTTTGTTCCCCTGTCATAAGGTTATTGTGGTAGTTAGTGTTAGCTGTCCACTTGATGAAATCTAGAATCGCATAGGAGATAGGTCTCTAAGTATGCCTGTGAAAGATTACTTTGACTATGTTAATTAAGGTGGAAAGACCTGCTCACTATGGGTGACACCATTCCCTAGGCAGAGAGTCTTAGACAATACAATGGTAGAAGAAGCTACCTGAGCACTAGCCTGCATGCATACATTTCTATCTTCTCCTGACTGCAGATATAACATGACCAGCTACTTCAAACTCCTGGTGCTTGACTCCTCTACACTAATGGACCATAACCTGGAATTGGAAGCTGGAATAATCCATTTTTCTCTTGAGTTGTTTTGATCAGGGTATTTTGCTATATCTAGAAGGAAAAAATACCATAGAATATTGATCACATTCATCAGGGTTTTATTCACAAAATATTATGACCTTTGAAAGACCCCATATTCTAACACCACCACACTGGGAATTATATTTCAGCCATGAACTTAACATAAATATCTAGTTAACTGTACTGTGTCAGCTTAGTCTAGCACATGGATTCTTCTTTGTCATTACTTCAATATATTTGTGAGTCTGACCGCTTAAGACTTCCACACTTAGCCTTTGTTTATTCCATCCACAACCTCATTTTAACTCTTTTTGTGAAGCAGATTCTGGTTATCCTGTTATGATCTTTAACATCATCTCTGTTAAGAGAGCACTTTCTGTGCTAGTGAGTTCTACAGGTTTAAGTCAGCCCTTTTAGTTTAGCTGTGTGTTTATGAAGTTGTCTGAGGTGTGATAGGAGTGAGGTAGGGTATAATGGCAGGGCTTGCCAATGGAAGTCAGAAGTTGGTCACTTCTGTTCAAACAGTGTAATTATCAAGCTTGACTGTCAACAGGAGTACATTAAGAAATGCCATACCAGGTTAGTGAGGCACACTTCTGAGTATGTCTCTAATGGAACTTCTGGAGTCAGAACACAAGGAAGCCTCTGACCTAATCAATATTTTTTATCTCTTTATGGATTTATGATATGATGATATCATTGAAGATGGTGGAAGACGCGGCCTTTGAAGGACATAGATGACTGGGGGCATGAACTCGTAGCTATATTTCACCCTGGCCCCTCTGTATCTCTTCTTCTTCTCTACTTCCTATGTGTAGAAAAGTGAAGCTCAGCATCCATCACTTGTTGTCGCAGCCATAATGTTCTGCCCAAGTGTATTGGGCCAAGCAATTGTGTACTAAATTCTAAAATGATTAGCCATAACAAATCTTTCTGCCCTAAACTTTTGCTTATGTCAAGAATTCTCTCACAACAGTGAGAAAACTAACACAGACAGTAGTCAGTCTCACAGCTTCTGTTCTCATGAGGTAAAGGAGGGTTTCAATTTGACCACCTCTGCATCAGTTCAAAGGCTACCCAATATACACTGCTTCCCATCCTTGCACAAGTACCATTTTCATCTGAGAAAAACCGGAGGTGATACTGAAAAATAAAAACAATGCTTTGAATCAAGCACTGAAGAAAAACCTGAATAAAATAGATATTCATATCAGTATTTACTTTATTTGTTCTATTGTTAAGCGTTTTCTTTGTGCTTAAAGAAAGGAGTGAGGTTTCTAGATTGCTGACATCAAATCCTGTTCAAAAGAAGATAATGGGCTGGTTGGTCTCAGAGATGCCAGAAGAGTAAACATACTTGAGCAACTCCCCTTGTCCAGTGTGGATTAACCCTTTAATCATCACAGCAACTCTATAACACAGATACTTGGTTATCTCCATTTTATAAATGTGGAAACTGAGGCAGAAGACGGGAAAGGTAACTGTTAGAGATGAGCTAGCTGACACTTACAGAGCCAGGATGCAAGTACTGCCTAAATGGCTCCCTAGCCCATGTGGACTGTGTTCCTCCATTATTTTGCTATGTTCTTCAGGCATACACAAAATTTGCCTGTGAGTAGTGTGCCCTGGTTCTCTGCTGAATATATAGCAAAAGGTACATTTTTAGATGAAAATTTTCAAGTTTTCTACAATAACAGAGGTGTGAATCTATCATAGGTAAAAGCCTGTCAAGATTATTTTTAAGCAGAGTCATGTTTCAATCCTGTAGAATTACCTTTCCATCCATTTAGTACTGACATGTGAAGAGCTATGAGTCACAATGAAGTCTGTAAACAATACGGTATCAAGCATTAATTGTATCATTTACTCTTGAAAAAAATGGTAGTGCCTGAATACTGAAGAGTTCTCATTGTTGCTATAACAACTTCAGCTTGCTGTTATGATTTCCCCTGATCAATCTGAATGCTTATGTTTATCAGAACGAAGGTTCATGTAGTTTAAAAAGATGATGCATCTGTGATGCATGTCACTTAGCCACTTCATTTATAAAGGAGAATAATGAGCAACTGGCAATGGGTAATGAATAAAATTCCTCAAGAAATGAACTCTGAGAAGTTCAGTATGAAGCATGATTTGTGTCTGTGTGAAGAACACTGGGACTGTGGCCATGCACCAGCCCCACACTAGAGTTGCCCGGATGTATCCAGAATGATGCCTGGCAGAGCCATTTGCCAAGTAAATACTATGTAAATGGTAGAATACTCTCATTTAACACTGCATTAAGTCTCTGGTCTCTTCAGGTCTTGTTATGTGGATAGCAAGTCAAACACAGGGAACATTTTCTTTAACCTAGACAGATTTTCTTTTCTGGGTTCTGGTTTTAGTCTTGATTTTCCTAAAAGAAGAAGCATATTCAGCAAGTAATTAAACACTTCTGACCTATTAATATTCAAGGAAACAGAGGAACTCACATGATTTAATAATCAGAAATACCAATAAATTGTTTAAATTATAGAGCTAATTCTATCTTTATTGCTTCCTTCAAATATGAATGAGGCAGCTCATGGTGCAAGTCAACGAAACCTACAGTTAAGCATCCAGGGAGCCTTGGGATGTACATCATATAAAAGAGCAGTTCTCAAGATGTCACTCAATAAGTATAGGTCTTTGCACAGTCCCAGCTTAATAGTTGGAGTGTTTACAATCACTGCGTCCAGGAAACAGATATCCCTGAATTCCCTAAGGTAAGTCTTGCTGTGGCCTGTGGACTCTTCACCAACAACATGGACAGAAAAGAAGAAGGCAGGAAGCAAAATGGTGAACAGCAAAGTTTGCCAATTTCTACCATACTAATGCAAAGGAAAGAGTCACCCTAACAGCCAGTATCATTATTTCATTTTCACCTGTCTCTAGTCTCGTGCAGACATTACATTTGAAGACAGGTGCCTACGTCCATACTCTGGGCAAAAAGCAGGGCACACTTGCCAGTAGTTTTTGCTGGTACCTTTTCATTGTCTCCTTCCCTAAACTACTAACTCATTTATTCCCTGTTCTCATATGCATATGCCCAGGAAATTTCATAGAACCAGGCAAAAAGACAACCTTAACTGCATGTGTTGTGTGTATTGCATTAAGTAATGTAATTTCACATAGGTGTAAATCAAAGTTTTCAGCAAATTTAAGATTTAATATAGAATTGTTCAAGAAACAAACATCTTAAGAAGTTCAGGATGTTAGGGGGTTATGGAGCCAGATGGAAAATAGAAACATGATCAAAACAATAAGGGTCTCTTGAATGAAGAATATGGTAATTGGAGACACACACACACACACACACACACACACACACATCAATTCTAAGATGAGATAAATTATAAACTGTATCAAATATTTAATAAAGCTTTTCAGGAGGTGATTAATTCACAAGTTAATCGCACAAACATATACTTTTGGAAAAAGAAGAAAGCACTCATGGGCCCATATAATTGTAGGCAAACTTCCTCCAGTACTGAGCAGTTTGGGTTGGAGGTTGGCTTGGTGGACTGTCTAGAATCAGTTTCAGCCTTGACAGGCCTGTCTAGAATCACGGTGACAAGCTGGTTTTCACAGCACCATCCATCACAGCTTCCGTAGCCCTTGGTGATTGACAGGATGATTCTGAGCTATATTGAAAAATATCGGAGAGGATTTTTTTTCCATTTTCTATTTTGTTAAGCTAATAGTTTCATTTTTGTCCATCATTAAATTGCACATCCTGGAAGTTTAATGGCTTTCTTAAAAGTCAGCCCAAAGCTCTTGACAGATATGCTACTCACAAAAGTTGAGTCTCTTTCTACCCTATGTTGTCAAGGTGTCACTTTCTATATAAAAAACAATATTATTCTAGAAATAATTTTTAAAAAGCAATTCTAATCTTTAATCTCTAGAGCAATATATTTTTTTTAATGGGAGAGTTTTACTTACAGCCTGTAGAAAAACCTATTTAAGATTCCCTTTTCTCCTTTTACATCCAGGATTTTACCCCCACCCCCAAACAGAACGAAAGAAAACAACTGCCAAGATCTGTCTAAATACCACTCTTTTCTAAATTGTTTCCTCTCCCTTCTTTTTCCTCTGCTTTCTGGATTTTTCTCCCTTTAGTCAGAAGTCCTCTGACCCCCTTAGTGAGAATCTGAGAGGTGGTCTCCGGTTCCCCTTGTCCCCTCACTGGTGACCTGATGCAGTCTTAAGCAAACATAAGCAGTCAGAGCTTGAGTAATAATTGCTTAAGTCCCTAAATTCTCATACCTTTCAAAGGCTTGCTTATTCAGGATTTAGCCATATCTGCTTCCTCAATTGCGTGGCCTGGCAGGTGCCAGTCAGTCATAATAACATGCAGCCAAGTATAAACATTTGGAGAGCATTTTAAACAACACTCACCAGACCCAAGGCCAAGCAAAGGTCAATAGTAATTGCTCAGAAGCTAATCTTGTATATTTTGTGCTTTAGAAGGTAATTACAACTACATCAAAATGTATTGATCTACAGGCAGCTGGCAATTTTCCCTTGTTGATTTCAAGAAGTATCTTAATTCTAGAATGGTTACATTATCCAATTGAGGAAATATGGTACTTGGAGTTCTCCTTTGCCTTTTGTATATAATAAAACATACATATATACCCACAGCAATCTATGCATATGAATACACATGTAGAATGTATATACACTTCTATATATACTATATACATATGCATGTTATATGTTGAATATTTTCTTTTTTTTTTTTTTTAGGTATTTTCTTCATTCACATGTACACTTTCCCTCTCCCATTTTCCCCTCCAAAACAAACAAACAAACAAACAAACAAACTCAAGAACAAACCCCTTCTGCCTCCCCCCTCCCAATGCCTGTCCCCCCACCCTCTCCCACCCATTGGCCCTGGCATTCCCCCACACTGGGGCACAAAACCCTCACAAGGCCGAGGTCCCTCACTCCTATCGATGATCGAATTTGCAATCCTCCACCACATACCTGCTGCCAGTACACTCAATCCCACCCTGTATAGTCCTTGATTGGTGGTTGGGTCCTTGGGAGCTCTGAGGGTACTAGTTAGTAATTGTTGTTCGTCCTAAGGGGCTGCAAACCCTTCAGCTCCATAGAACCTTTCTCTAACTCCTTCACTGGGGACCGTGTACTCAGTTCAATGAATGACTGTGAGCCTCTACATCTGTATTAGTCAGGTATTGTCAGAGTCTCTTAGGAGATAGCTATATGCTTGTCCTTCCTTCATTCTCTGCTCCATATTTAATCTCTGCCACTCCTTCTGTGGGTGTTTGATTCCCCTTTTTAAGAAGGAATGAAATGTCCACCTTTTAGTCTTCCTTCTTCTAAAGTTTCTTGTGGTTTGTGGGTCGTTCTTCCTGTATTCCAAACTTCTGGAATAACCACTTATCAAAGAATGCATACCATGTGTGATCTTTTGTGATTGGGTTACCTCACTCAGTATAATACTCTCCAGATCCATCCATTTCCCTAAGAATTTTATAAATTCATTGTTTTTAATAGCTGAGTAGTACTCCATTGTGTAGATGTACCACACTTTCTGTATCCATTCCTCTGTTGAGGGACATCTGGGTTGTTTCCAGTTTCTGGCTATTATAAGTAAGGCTGCTATGAACATGGTGGAGCATGTGTCCTTATTACATGATGGAGCGTCTTGTGGGTATATGCCCAGGAGTGGTATGGCTGGGTCCTCTGGTAAAACTATGTCCAATTTCCGGAGGAATCGCCACACTGATTTCCAGAGTGGTTGTACCAGTTTGCAATCCCACCAGCAATGAAGGAGTGTTCCTATTTCTCCGCAGCCTCTCCAGCATCTGCTGTCACCTGAGTCTTTTATCCTAGCCATTCTGACTGGTGTGAGGTGGAATCTCAGAGTTGTTTTGATTTGCATTTCCCTGATGACTAGGGATGTTGAACATTTCTTTAAGTGTTTCTCAGCCATTTGGTGTTCATCAGTAGAGAATTCTTTGTTTAGCTCTATGCCCCATTTTTTGATAGGGTTATTTGGTTCTCTGGAGACTGACTTCTTGAGTTCTTTGTATACATTGGATATTAGCCCTCTATCAGATATAGGGTTGGTAAAGATCTTTTCCCAATTTGTTGGTTGCCGTTTTGTCCTATTGACAGTGTCTTTTGCCTTACAGAAGCTTTGCAACTTTATGAGGTCCCATTTGTCAATTCTTGATCTTATAGTAGAAGCTATTGGGGTTCTCTTCAGGAAATTTTCCCCTGTGCCTATTTGCTCGAGGTTCTTCCCCACTTTACTTTCTATTAGTTTCAATGTATCTGGTTTGATGTGGAGGTCACTGATCCACTTGGACTTGAGCTTTGTACAAGGCGAAAGGACTGGGTCGATTTGCATTTTTCTACATGTTGACCTCCAGTTGAGCCAGCACCATCTATATATTGTAATGTACACAGACAAAATTAAGAGAGATTAAGGTTTTGAAGAGCTAAATTTATTCTGTTTTCTAAATTACACCTCAAAATTTTCAGGGAAGATATTCCTAATGAAGATAGTGAAGTATCCAGTGTTAATCAACCTTGTTTTCTTTATCCATTTAAATATTATCTTATAATTTCAACTAATATTATCCATCTCATTGGTACAAATAACTGTCTTTTTAAATTGTTTTTGTTTTTTGTTTGTTTGTTTTGAGACAGGGTCTTGTTGTGTAGCTCAATATGAACTTGTACTCCCCATCTTCCTGCCTCAAGCTCCCAAGTGCTGAGATTACAGGGGTTCCTTGCCTTGCCGGACTCAGTCATGTAACACTATCTCAGCCACAATATAAAATGGTTCTGCCTTTTCCAGTACCACACAAATGGAATTAAATATTATGTCACCTTTTATTTGGCTTTCTCCACTTCTCAGGACACAGTTGAGGCCCATCCACATTGGAAAGGTATTAGCCGCTCCCTTCTTTTTATTGATAAGTAATATTCCATTACAATGCATCACAGTCCACATCATTCTCTGGTTAAGGCACATGGATTTCAGCAAGGTTGCTTTGTGTGTTCTGCGATGAGCAAGTTCTCTTTTCGATGGTAACTCTAGGTCCATGGTCATGGCTGGAATATCTCTGTAGTGATGTTTGCTAGTATATTCCAAATTTAAATGATTACCTTTGCACATTTCATTGTCTAGATAGGTTTTACTGAGCATTACTTTTATGGGGTTAGGAGGTGGAAAAAAGTAACTACAGGAAATTACCTCAGCTCTCTCAGTACCTGAGCTTGCTCAGTACCTCAGCTCTCACAGTACCTCAGCTTGCTCAGTACCTCAGCTCGCTCAGTACCTCTCACAAAGTATTTAAAGATGGGGGGAGAAGGAGGTACTTGCTAGAGCTTTATTTTGTTCTATTTCATCTTCTTTGCTTCTTTTTTCTTCCTCTGTTTTAAGCTGAGCATCAGCCTTAAAGGACAGTAGCAGTATGGCACAACACTGAAGGTCCCTATAGGCATTTTGGCAAAACCTACTGATTGAAGTCTTAGAAAAAAATGAAGAAAGAGGACTTTCCTCATGCCAGACTCTTGTTCCCTTGAGGGTGAGAAAATGGCAGGCAGAATGAAAGATCATTCTGAGAAGGTACATACCAACAGGAACACCAGACATGAGAAGACGCAGCCTTCCTGTCTAACAAAATGAGAGTTCATGTAACCTCATCTAAAGTCCCACCCCAGCCCCGCCCCAGCCCCGCCCCATCCTGCCATGGACTGCACTTGGCCTGATGAAGCCACAGAGCTGGGAGTAATGTCTTCATGGAAACTTGTGATACTAACGACTGTACTAAAATAAACAGCATCTTCCCCTCCAAATCTGTGTTCCGTGCAAGTTCCCGGGAATCTTTGGAAATCCCCCGGAAGGAGGATTCTCAACAAAGGTCTGGAATTTTCCCCCTTCCTGCCTATATAACAGAATCAGTGCTCAGACCCGGGAGGCAAGTCCAGTCAGATAAAGTGAAGATGGTTTTGCACCTTTCGTATTGAAACTTTTGAGCTCAATGTAGTCACACAGACAGATCAGAAAGTAGAGTTCCTCTCTAATGCTGTTTTATATGTTTCTCAAAATATGTGAGGGCACAGAATTGTCAGGAGATGCAGAAATGTGATCCTCAGTTACATCCGGTATTGTCAAAGTATAGTTCTGTAAGAAAGCATGGAGTCACAAGGACACTAAATTAGTTTCAAGCATCATTTCTCTAGGAACGTTGCACTACTAGCTTCTATAGCCTGTACGTTGAAAGGGACCAGGTTGGAAAATAACACATCTCGTTTTATGACATCTCCATTTACTCCAGGTGAATGTGTCGACAGCAAGATGTTTTATCACACATATAATTAATTGCTTCTCTGAGTATTTGCTGCCATTTTTATTCATGATCTATTCGTTTGTTCGTTTGCTCATTCGCTCACTCAAATTCTTTGCCGGGTCCCAGACACTTTGGTCAACACATTAATGTCATCCTTGGTTGTGTGCAAAGCCTTTAGCTACTCTAATCTGACCCTCCTTTTATTCTTGACATGTATCTGACCTCTATTTTCGGTGGATGAAAATCAGGCCCAGAGAACATGCCTAAGTCCCCGACAGAGTTCAAGGGTTCAGATTCTTTTCATTAAGAGAACGGAATTCTAAATGGAGAGAGCACCACTGTTAACCCACTGTGAATTCCCAGAATCCCACTAACAGCTCTTAAAAAAAAATAGTTTGTTCAATAATGGAAAGACATACTAACACTGTCATTGTATGTACACTGCAAAGAGCCTCTGAAACTGCCCAGGCAGGAAGGGCTTGTGGATGAATTAAGAAGCACTCTGAAATAAAAACAGTAGCTCAAACGTTGGGAAGAAAAAATGCTGCAAAGATTTTGGTGACCATTTTTGTAATTTAAAAAATGTTTTTTAAATATATTGGGATAAGTAATATTTAACAGAAAAATCTTAAATAGCTAAGGAATATTTCTTGTTGAAATATTTTAGAAAGATCTTTAAACTTCTACAGTTATAATCTTCATTTTTTTTTCCTCCTTAGGTTTCAGGTTTTAGTCATCTACATGAAACTGACCCTAATTTCCTTAGACCTGTGTTAATAATTCGTGTTTAGAAAAGGAAAACCTAGAACATTGATTTTTGGGTTGCTAAATTATACATCTTTATATAAGCAAATTCTCTTGCTTTCAGACAAAATACCCAGGGACAATGAAAGCTCCAGCTTCATTTTTTTTTTTAAAAAAAAAAAAGCAGTCTAGATAGAAACTGCCACATATAATGCAGAAATTTTAATAATACAAGATTACAAAGTAAATGTGTGAAAGGTCATGTAAGAATATCAATAAATGCCACAGTCAGAGATGACACAGGTGTCTCACACACTGACAGGGAGACTTGTCCCTGGTCACTTACAAGTGTCAGCTGAGCAGCAGCTGGGATGGATCTCACTAGCAAAAGGATCAGAGCAACAATGCCATATGTGACGTGCAGCATTCTGCCTTGAGTACAAGCAATACAA
This sequence comes from Montemys delectorum, assembly GCA_019843815.1. NCBI lineage: Eukaryota > Metazoa > Chordata > Mammalia > Rodentia > Muridae > Montemys > Montemys delectorum. The sequence goes on along the minus strand of JADRCD010204211.1, from coordinate 36,634 downwards.
GATGTAGGCAGACTTAGCCAGCTGAGTCCGGGCCTCAGCTGCTTTGTCTATGAACTGGGAAGGTTGGTCTCAGCCTCTTCACCTGTGTGCTTGCACTCAGTGTTGTCTGGGTTGTAAGACATAGAATAATCACAGACAGTGAAATAAGGCTTCTCAGCTACTTTGATAACTTGGCCTACTGATCAAGTAGGCCCCTGTGATGCTTCCTGTTTAAGGGCTCCTGACATTCCTGGCTTTAGGAGATGTGTTTTGTGATTCTGAGACAGTTCAATGAAACTTTATAAGCCTCTCTTTTAGTTCACTGACCTGCATGAAAGGGAGAGGACTTAGATTTCATCACAAAAAATGTTGGGAAAATAGGTCAGTTGTATTGATTTATTTAGCTAGAAAGACATACATAGATATATATAACAACCATGTAGGAACTTTAGGAAACATAGATTATATTTTATGCCTATATGTGAACTCATTTTAAAAGCACAGCCTTGGACTGAAGGTTAAAAGAGAGAAAGTTTACTACCAAACACCTATGAAGAGAAAAATGAAATACCTATGTTGATTTCAATCATAATAAATTTTTGAGGAAAGATGTTTCTCAGGGCACAACCTGTGAGCTTATATAGGCATAACACAATGGTGAAGTAAATAACTCTCCCAGAAGACATATGGATCCCCCTACCAACAGATCCACATAATAAGTTAAACCAGTGGTTCTCAACCTTTCTAATGCTGTGACCCTTTAATACGGTTCATGTGTGGGGACCTCCAACCATAAAGTTATTTTTATTGCTACTTTATAACTGTAACTTTGCTACTGTTATAAATTACAATAAAAAAATTATGTTTTCTCATGGTCTTAGGTGACCCCTGAGAAAGTCACCTGACCCCCCCCCAAAGGGATTGCAACCCACAGGCTGAGATCCCTGAATTAGGCAAACTATGAGAATCTGAAACGAGAAGTAGACAGGTTGAAAACTAAGGTTGCTTGGATACTTCAACTTTTCCCTCTTGAGAACTGATAGACCAAGCAAGAGGCAGAAAATCAGTAAAGAACCTGAACGGGGGGAGAGGGAGGAAGGCTTATAACTGATGTTGAGTATCCCATGCAATGAGAGCTAAGGACAGAGTCATCTTGCATTCCTCTGTGACAGTCACAAAGAAACACTAGACAAAGCACTATACCAAAACCTTACCCTTAATACTCATGACAGCAGAAATAACACAAGGTGCATTCTCAGACCACAGGAAAAGTAAGGAAACAGTAGTGGAGTGATTCTCCGTAACACCTGGATTAGAGAGAAGTCTGATAAATTTAAAAGTCTTCGAAGTAAATGACTATGTATATATATATATATATATATATATATATATATATATATATTGACATTTAAAAAGCAGCCAAGAAGCATTTAGAGGTAAATTTATAGCATTAAACGTCTACATTGGAAATCAGAAATATCTATATGAATAGCCTGTGCCTCTGATAGAAGAAGCTAGAAGGAAGAGAAAGTTAAATTAATGGACAGAAGAAAGAAAAGAAGCAATATCAGAGCAGAAATCAATGAAAATTTCTCTACGATCAAGTTCAAGTCAAACATGCACACTCTTGCACCTCCCACTAAATCTTGTTCCTGAAGTAAAGTCATGTTAGAGAAGGAAATGAACTAGATTTGAAAAAAAAAAGAAATAAAAACAATTTCTATTTGCAGATTGTATGCTCTTTTAAAAAGAAAATCCCAAGTTCTGGAACACATAGCTATTGGAAATAATGATCACATTCGCCAAATCTGTAGGATGTGAGATCGGTATACTAAAGTCAGTTGTAGTCCTGGGCACTAGCGAGAAAAGCTGCAAAACAGAAGAAAAGAGGCCCAGGGCAAGTAGGTATGATTTATGGATAAAGACACTTGTGGCCAAGCCTGAGGACCCGAGTTCAATCCCCAGACTCAGATGTCAGAAGGAGAGAACTAACTCCCACAAGTTTTCCTTTGATCTCCCACAAGATAAGTAGCATATGAACATTCACACATAAGTAAGTAAGTAACTAAATAATTTTTTAAGGGAAACAACTTCATTTATAAGGGTATCTAGAGGAATAAGGTATTTAGGACTAAATTTAAGAAAGGAACAGAAAGCATTGTGAAAAAATGCCAATGAAGATATAAATAAATAAATAAATAAATAAATAAATAAGATAGCCCAAATTTATGAATCAGAAGGCATGGTTAAGGAGGCAATTCACTCCAAATAGATTAATAAACTGGATGCAAACTGTATCAGAACTCCAGCCATGCCATCTTGATATTCATGTGCAGCAAAACGCAGGCTAAGGCGATGAGGTCCAAGGAGCTCACGGTGCTTTATTCTTAAATAAGGTAGCAGATGCCTTCCACGATTCTAAGTCAGAAATATTAAAATGTGAACATAAGTAGTAAACTTTTTAATATTTGTTTATTTTGTTTTGTTTATTTTGAGACAGGGTTTTACTGTGTAGCCCTGGCTGTCCTGGAACTTGCACTACAGACCATCTTTGCCTTGAATTTAAAGGTGTGCACCACCATACCTGGTATAAGTAAGTTTTTTATCTAGGTAGACTATAAACTAAAGATGTGTAAAGTTTAATAGATATTTTTCACAAATTCAGTGCAGAATCATAACCCTACGTCAGCACACCAATTCCCCATGGGGATGTACACTGAACTGACTTCCATAAGCATGTGTGTGTGTGTGTGTGTGTATGTATATATATGGGTCATATATATATAGTTTATATTTGATTATGAATGCTACCATTATGTCAGACCAGAAGAAGCTGGACTAGAAAATTCTTAGTTTCAAATTTGCATCTTCTTATACTATATGAAAATTTTGCTTTCATGTAGCTATTTGCACAAACTTAAACACCTTAGTTCAAAGCATCTTTTTTTTTTTTTTTTTTGGTTTTTCAAGACAGGATTTCTCTGTGTAGCCCTGGCTATCCTGGAACTCACTCTGTAGACCAGGTTGGCCTCAAACTCAGAAATCCGCCTGCCTCTGCGTCCCAAGTGCTGGGATTAAAGGCGTGCACCACCTTGCTGGGCCAGCTCAAAGCATCTTTAATTGTTGATTCTTAGTGATTTGTACTTCCCCTTCACTCTTGCTTCAGTTACCCTGACCACATGGAAGCCTCATCACCATGGTGAATTGTACCATGAACGCTGAAGAGCCTCTACCACAGTAGCCCCCAGGCCCTATTACATCACTACTTTAGTTTCCTCAACTCCTGTTCCCCTCTTCCATCCCATCAGTGATGGGGGTGGGGATGATAGTTATTGTCCTAGAAGGAGACCCATGTGATAACTACTGTGATAAAAAATATTGTAGTTGATAGTCAAGGGTGACTTTCTGTAGTACTTCTGGTTTTTTTTTGGGGGGGGGGGGAGGGAGGAGAAAGCATCCACTCTCTGAAAGGAACAGAACTGAAGCAAAGCAAAACCTTTGGTCATGTCTTAGGAAGCCCCTCTTCTCATTACTGAAGGGCTTGCCAGTGTGATTGTTCTAGAATGAAATACTCAGCCCTGTTCTAATATCCAAAGCATGTCCTGTATATTAAATCCATCTTGCTTTCTCTCATGCTTTACTTGACATTTCCTCTGAGCTGCTGCGTCCTCTTCCTGTCTGAGAGTCATGCTGGCCCCAGGAATAGCATGTCCCTTTAGTAGTTCCTATGTCCCTAGGTTTTCTTATTCTTGTAGAAACTGCATGTGTAACTTTCTTGTGCCTGATTGCTAGATAGCTGATACTTATCAGCAATGAAAACCTGCCTCGATGTGATAAATATCATTTTCAAATCCTCTGCAGCAGGTTACACACAAAGAAGTGCAAAGAAAGCTGTGGAAGAGCAGATAGCACATGGGTGACAGTATGGGCATGCAAGGACCTGGGAAGAAAAGATAATGCAAGGTGGAAAATGCAGGGAGAGAGAGAGAGGGAGGCAGGAGATGGAAGAGAGAGACACAAAATGAGACTTGGTTAGACTTATTAATTTGCAATGTTTAACACATATGCACACACACACATATACACACACAAACACATACACACACACACACACACACACACACACACACCATTTGTTAAACTTTGTACTAAAAGATTGGACATTTCATTGATCTTTACAGTACTTAAAAGCCAAGAGTAAACATCCCTAATTTAAAGGACTCCTCAGTATTGTGCTTCTGTCTGTGTCCATAATCTTCCTTCTACAGTCCCTTTTGGGTCATTTGGAGGGTGTCTTGGGTACATTCTCTGGTTATTTGCATCTGTGTGACCACACAACCTCTAAGACACATCTGCCTTAAATGATACCCAACTCTTGGGTGCCATTTTGAAAGCACTGAAGGGAATAAAATCAGAGTTGCAGAGCAGAAACCAAGGGTAAGAAGATGCTAGATTTCTTAGCCATTCTCATCTCGTGGTGGAGGAACTTAGACCCTTCAAGACCACCCAGCACTGTACCCATTCCCAACCCCCAGGGTAGCAATCTGGAAGTGCAATCCCACACCTCCTCCTAACCCAGGTCTGAACTACCACCCAGGGCAAGGGTCGTGGCTTCCCATTCACAGCACATTCTCTGATTTGCAATCTCACCAACAGTCTCTGAGCTGTCATTCAATTCAGAGAAAGCCTTTCAACAAGGCCACAGAGGTCACTGAGATGTCTTGAAGCTCCAGGAAAGGCGGAGTTTCCCATTTCCTGACTTAACATCTGCCATTCAGTTTGAGACTCCCTTTTCTTCCTCTTAGCTTTAAAGAAGCAACATTATTAAATAGCCCAGGGCTAAGAGGAGTGAAAAATCTCATTACTTCTCTTCTCTGCTGTCTTCTCTCAAGATGCAATTCCTAGTCAATATTCATGCAACAAATCATTTTTAATTTGAAAGTCACACTGCACCATAAAAATGTACACAAATACTAGGAAGCTGGGCAGGGAAATGCTATGCTCAGCATATGGTAAACACAAGAACCGCTTCCCCAGTGCAAGAGGAATAAATTATCAATTCATCTTCCCATGGCTGTCTCATCTGGTTAGAAATGATAGCAAAGCTTTAACTAAATATAAATATTGAAGTTCATTAAACTGCTAAGATTTCATCCAAAACCAGAAGCAAAACAATGGATTGCTGGGATTTCTCTCCCATCTCAGTAAATATGCACGGAGTACAAATTGGCTTAAATTAAACAAAATCATATTTAAATGCTGCTTGGAAGTAGATTTTTTTAAAAGAAAGTAATTCAAAAGACTTCCATAAAAATGAAAATGACTTGTAGCTGTCCCTACTTCATTGAAAATAAGAATAAAGCTAATTATTTACTTGCAAATAATTATACAAGCAATTTTTATGAGTCACTTTTCATATCCTATATTAAGAAGATTGAAAGATATGTTTGTGTATCCACCCCCCACACACCATCAACTCTCAATTGTGGAAGCCAGCCTAAAAATACCCAAGAATAAACTCACATAAAACAGAACCAGTATCTTCCCTTTCCATGGTTGTATGTGCCAGTGTGTGCAAATGTATGTGCTTATGTGAATCAAAGTACATATAAACAAAAACTTGATTGGAATTTCTCTTTTACTTACTAATGTATAGTCTGACATTTCAAAAATTAAGTAAATTAGTGCTAGGTAGACTAAATAATTTTAGCATAATTCCTATGGCAGATCATTCTAGAATCTAGAAGCTAAATGAGACCTCTGTGAGTCTTGCTTCCTCAAATTTACCACTGAGCCTAACAAGACCCAGTGAAGGTCAGAGGTTCTCTCAAACCCTGAAGGGTAGGAATCAGGCTTGGTTTAGTGTTCATAGTACAGTTCTTTCGTTTCCACATTTTAAGTAAAAAGGGAATTGTAAATATAAAGCCCATTGGAATCCACATGTGAGGAAGCCAGCCGCTACACATTCAATGCGCAGCAGTGGAAGATCATCCACACTGAGATGAGCACAATGCTGACCAGGCTCCAGAGGCCACAAATCTTAGTTCAGTGGGACTGCATGTTGCACTTGACTTTGAACATGGTCACAGAGTAAGAGAGCTGGCAAACTCCAAGATCCAACCTTCAGGACAGCTGAGAGCCTCAGGTGAGTGGGTCTCAGACTGCCGGTCAATCAAATATCAGACGAGAGAATGCTAAATTGGTTATATTCTAGGTCTTTATGGAGGCTGTGAAAACCAACCAGCATCCAGCATGCATCAGTTACACTTGAGGAAGAAAAGCTGAAAGATCAGAGGCAGAAACGTCACTGTGAGTGTCACATATGAAGGATGGAGCAGACAGTGAGCAGACAAGGAGTCAAGAGGTTGAGAAATGGATGGAGGGAAAGACTTGAGGAGAGCCCAGGCATCTTGACCCTGTGTGCCCCTAGCTGTACAGCAAACAGAGCTCCTCAGATCCTGATTTATTCCTACACCCTTCTTAAAATCCATGGCCAATGGATACTTGATCAGTCTCCTTATAAAATCGGTCAGCTTATCACCTCCATTTTATTGACAGATATTTTATAGGTTGATGCTCTCATTCCATATTGCCTAGATCCTTAACCATTTGCATATTGATTATAAAACGTTTTCTAATTGGATTTCCTTGTGTTCCACAACTGTGCAGTAATGAGGGGATGCAATGAAGATATTTCATAATAGGTCCTTAAAGATGCCTACATAAACCACTGAAGAAATGAATGAAAGCAAAGCTATTGCTAGACATCATTTATTTATCCACCCATTCTGTACCTATGATGTGCAACTACTGATGCAGATGAAAGAGACAAAAAAAAATCTAATTCAGAAGAAAACTACTCCATGTTCTGAGACTCCTCCTTTGTCAGGTAAATTCAGGTTTGTGGTATCATGCCCAGTGCCATACATGAGTGCAATAGGATCTAGGAAGAGTATAAATTGCTTCGTGGAAGTATGAGTGGATTTTATACATTAGTAAGTTTTAAAGACATTTTAAGATGGACAAGTTTTCATTTTGCCAAGTTAAATCAGTTTTCTAAGTTTGTATTTAGAAATATCAACATTTCACAGGTTTTTTTAATATGAAAAAGTAGGGAAGACATAATCCTAGAAAATAATTCAGTCTTACAGCTAAGTAAATTTATATTACCTTCCCTTGTGTTTTAGTACATTAAAATATTGATCAGGGATTGATGTATATTCTATCAGGCCTCTGGAATAACCAATGAGGGAATCAATAAAAATATTTTGAGAAAAGAATTAGAAAAACATTTTGTCCTAAATCAAAATATCAGGAGAAAGAACTTGTTGTTCTTTTAAGACCATTAGCCATGTGTTACATTTAATGTAATTACCTACTTACTTCTTTTCAACAATATTAGGAACTGTGACAGTTGTTTTTGGATCAATAAACTCAAGGAACCCAGATGTGGCTTCATATTTTTCATACACCAAAGTTTGTCATTGATGCAGAGCAAGACAATCTAGAAAGTCACATCAGATTAACAATGCTACGTACAAGCTATTCTAAAACCATCTGAAAAGATAAAATGTAAATAAATTTTAGATAAATCTGTATTGATGTAGATTTAGAAGAACTTGATCTGCCTGTTTGTTCATTATATATTATTAGCTTCACAGAGGAGCCCAAGGAGCCAACTTCAAGAGATCTTGTATCTTTGTGATAAATGGTGACATCCAACCCCTAATCAGAGACATGCTAAGTGATGGATGAAATCCCCAAGCTCTCCAAGTTAGTCCACTTGGAATTCACACCAAAATGTTCACAGGCATATCCCAAGCTCATGCTGAAATTGCTAAATTGGGCAATAAATCTCATGAGAGTTCAGAACATGAAATCTCTGGTATTTCCTGCTTTTTAATTTTGTCCAGAAACATTGCCAACACAGCTTTTCTTATCCTATTGCAGAACATGCTCTTGTAAAATGGGTGCATGTAGGGAAAACTTGGTGTGTGTTAATTAGGTTGGTTCAAATTTGGATTGAGACCAGTCATTGTATTAATGCAACCAGTAAGTATAGTGTTTAAACTAGAAAGAAACTGGAAATAGTTTATGGATAACAAAATGCTACTTGGTAAGATAACATGAAAAGAACCAAAAAGAAAGCTACTTACAAATCCAAAAGTAGAGTATGGGGTAGAAATTCAGAGAAAGGGCTGCTATCAGAAGAAAGAACTGACACATTATCCCCAAACCCTCAAACTCTTTACAGTCAGCTCACAGTGCTTTTCCTGCTCAATCTGCACCAGCTCTTATTTTTTTCTTCCTCTTCTTGGATAGTTAATGTGTCAAAATCATTGATTCCGCAATCCATAGTATGTCCTTACTTTTCTTAGTGAGTGGTTTATTCCTTTATAAGGAGGCATCCTTATTCAGGACAAAGAGAGGCAGGAGATAAGCATGGAACGACAAATAGCTTCAGCATGAGTGTTGATAATGTACGTGGAGAGCTGATATAACTCAGCCTGAAGACAAACAAATAGGCAGATGATTCTAGTCATTTACTGGCTATTCCATACAGATCTCAGACCAGCTTTGTTAGTATGTTGTTACTTCAGCTATTTAGGAAAATGGGGGATTAGTGGACCCCAGGTGAAAGGACGACTTCTTGCTTCATTGGACCACCAGAAGAGAGACATTTTCAAAATAAAAAAGTATAAACTCATCACAGATATCAAAAGGCACAAAATAAACACATGATCACCATGCAGAGGAAACATACTGTCCTGGGTTACAGTGTTGGATATGGCATCGATGTTACCTTTGGCTCACTGCAAGGCAGCACTATTGTAGCACACATGTAAAAGGACAAAATCTTCTCTTTTTATGAGTGGAAAGTAACCAAGACAAAGGAGAGCAAAGACCCAGCAACCTCTTTTAAGGATGCTTCATTCCCAGGCCACTAAAACCTCCCACTAAGGCCTGCCTCTTCGATTTTCCTCTGCCTCCAGGAGCTCCAAGCCATTAACACGTGAGGCACTCAAGAACCAAATCATAGCAATGATGTTTTTCCAGTTCTTAGAGATGTAAGCAAGTCTTTTAATCTGGGTGCTCTCCAAGTAACTTGAATTTAGAGGATTGGTGCTAATATGTCTTTTGAATTAGATGAGAATACTGCCTATCATTGGGAGAGTCTTCTTCAGACAGAAGAAAAGGGGAATTGCAGAAAAGGAGAAGAAATGCCCCTGGATAGATCTCTTCAATCCTTCTGTTGTTTATTCAGTTACTGAGCAGGTTAGCAAATCAACAGTTTCTTTTATACTTAGATAACATGGTTTTTGTACCAGAGTGTAGCAGAGTTTAATTTTAAAAACTGGAAAATATATAAATATTACCAAGAAAAAGGAGCTCTATGATTCTAAAACCTAAACTTCCCTGTTCTGCAGCTAAAATTGTAATTTTTTAAATTTCCTCTACTCATAAGATCATAGATACCTATTTTCAGATATCAAGTCTCTATTTTGCTTCTCTAGACTATGTCTTACAGATTTATTTCAGAAGTTGTACCAAGGTATCAGGCTATTAGTATTCCCTGGAGTTTAAGAAGTAGTCATGGGGACAGAATCAACCACCGTAGATTGTTGTAAACTTCATTGACAACGTGGCTGAATTTTACAAGTATTTCTTTTTCATTTTATTTGTGGTGTGTGTGTGTGTGTGTGTGTGTCTGTGTCTGTGTGTGTCTGTGTGTGTATGTCTATGTGTGTACAGCATATTGATATCAGAAGGCAACTTGTTGGTTTTGTTTCTCTCCTTCCACCGTGTGAATCCTGCTGATCATAGGACTTGCCAGCATGTGCCTTTGCCTGTAAATTCTCCATGGCCCTTGGTTGAATTTAGAATCAAGTAGCAGAGAAGTTCCTAGTCTGAAGGTGTTTGCAGAGACATTTGTCTGAAAAGGGAAGACACAAGATTTAAGTGTGATACAGAGGCCTGCAGGGACAGGACAAAGCCTGATGAGGGCCAGTCTTTATCTGTTTCCTATCTGGATGCAATGTAACCAGTAGCCTCCCACTGCTGTGCCTTCTCTATCCTGGTGAACTGTATACTTTCAATCCACCAGCCCAAACACTCTGCTATCCTTCTCTTTATGTTTCTTACTGGTCACAGAAATGGGGAAAGTACCTAATTTACATGAAGAACATGCTCATGTATTGGTAGCCATTTAAAACTGATTTAAAGAGGGCCCTGCAGCTCAGCAGCAGGAAGAAAGACACCCAAATGTCAGCCCCCAGTCCTGAGGTGGGCACCACTACAATGAGCAAATGGGTGATGGAGAGATAGGAAAGATGGAGTGCACAGTGAGGAGATGGGGGACAAAGGGAAGCCGGTGGTACACTGTGGAGAGGTGGAACTGGAGATGCGACAGCACTGAGGAGCCTGGGCAACCACCCAAGGCCAGTGTGATGTCCCAGGCCAGGCTGCTACCATGGGCCATGTCTGGGGTCTGTGATCTTCTACAGCCAGGGTCTGTGTTGATCTCAGTGGACTGACTGATCCATCAAAGTCATGTAGATATCTGTGATTTGGGCTGCCTCCTGATTCCATGTGGATGTCTGAGGGCCCAACTGCTGCTAGGAGACACACTGGCTGATCAGAGTGGCCTGTGTTGCCACCTGAGGCCATGGCGACATCTGAGTTCATACTGCTGCCAGGGGCCATGTCTGGGTCCATGTCTTATTGCAGCTACAGACTGTGTTGATATCTAAGACCCATATTACCACCAATGGCCTTTCAGATGTTCCTGGTCCTAAGATCTTGTACCATGTACCACCTAAGGCCAAGCTGATGTCTGAGCATTGTGCTGAGCTGGCCCCTCACCTGTTGGGAGAGCTGGCCCTTTGCCTTGTTTGCCCTGTGGTAGCTTAGGCATAGGAGAGATGCTACTCACCCTTTGTGGCAGGTAGGGGAGTTGACCCCATCTATCTCATCTGCCAGGTAGTGGTGTGGGTATGGGGGAGATACCCCTCTGCCCCTCACCACCTGTGGCAGGTAGGACATGGATGCAGATGAGCTAGCAGGTGACCAATTCAACTTTCACCTAGGCCCAGACCCAGGCCCACCTGAAAATCTCCCTCATCTAGGAGCTACATGAAGAGGTAAGTCTCTTGGATCCAAAGCTGCAGGATCTCCATGACACAGGGCAACAACAGGATTTCTAAGAGGAGTCTGGATGAGAATTCAGTGTTGATAGTGTAGCACAAGCCAGAGGCCTCAAACCGAATCCATGACTCATTGCGATGACATATGCAAGTAAAGCTGTTGAGCAAAAGTGTACACTGTGTGACACACTGTGACAAACCATAACAGTGCAGTGTCTATGGGGAGATTTGTATGTTTGATTGTTTTGTTTTTTCTTCTGAGAGGTTGCAAGGGAAAATATGAAGGGACAGGGAGATGAGTGGGATTGGGTGGATGATGTGAAATTCACAAAGAATCAATAAAAAGCTAAATAAATAAATAAATAAATAAATAAATAAATAAAAATTGATTTAAAGAAACAAGATCCCAGTCTAGTCAGTGAGAGTCCAGATATTACAGATATCTGTGGATTCACATATGTATCCTTGTATACCCCTTAATCTTTATAGAAAGAGGTATGAGCACTTGAATCTCACACATACACACACACACACACACACACACACACACACATGCACACACACACACACACACACATACACACACAGAGTGAGAGAGCACAGTCTTAAGTAAGCCATATTATTTCACATGTATACATATGTAACCACCCCAGTTTACCTAGGGTTGTCCTGATTATAGCACTAAACACTTCATACCAGGAAATCCTTCAGGCCTGCATATCCCAGGCCAGTTGCTTACCTACTTTCTATGATAACACGGGCATGTTTTGGCAGAAGTTTCCACTGCAACTAAATGTCAAGAATTTGTATAAAAGCTTCATTCTTAAGTTGGAGTTTTCAGCCCTTAAAAGTCTATAACACCTTGAAATGGCAGGCTAAATTTGGAGGTGTGGGGTAGGGGGGGAGATCTACGCCATTTCTCTAGGGAGCTCATGGTTCTCATTGAACTTTTCATGTGGTTTACCTAAGAAGAGCACAGGAAGTCTAGCTATGGAAGACTGTCTGAAAGGTGTGGGGCCCACTCGTCACTCTAAATACTCTAATCATTTTTGCCTCATTGTACTTTGGAGGAGATCATCAGTTACCACGACCAACACAAACGTTTGTCCATGTAAAGACATTCTTCCTTCTGACTCACTGTCTCCCCTTTTCTAAGACATCTCAGAAGGAAAGCTCTGTCTTGTCTTGCTTTTAAAATTAGCCTTCTTCTTAAAAGTTTGATCTTCTCTTATAGACAAGCAACTAACCTCATTCCCCCTTCCTTACTGTCTTCCAGACATCCTGGAAACAATGACCTGCCCTGTCCATATGTATGCAGCACTTCGTGGTAAACATGTGTATGTGTGTGTGGGCATGTGTATGAGTGTGTGTGCATGTGTGTGTGTGTGTATGTGTGCATGTGTGTGAGTGTGTGTGTGTGTGTTCCTATTGACATACTCTTGACCTTGCTTTATGCTTTTGCCTTTGTTTTCCTTTCATTTCCTGTCCTTCTGCATTTGTTATTCTGCTGGGCAGGAAGATCTGGATTGAACAAGGGTTGCTTGCTCCACACGTGGGTGCTTAAGCAAGAAGTCTGATGTTGCTCACTTCCATTCACTTCATCTCCTGCTCCCAGCATGGCTGTTCCATTCCCATAGTTTAATGGAAAGAAAGCTCACAAATGCCACTAAGAACCTGGCATTTCATCTTATCTCGTGAGGGGCTCTATCATATGACCGACCATGATTAGATGGGACAATGGGAACTCTAATAAGTTGATTAATTTATTCACTTGGCCTATGTCTGCCTGGAAAAATAATCAGATGTTGGTTGATAAAAAGAAAGTAATTAAAGTAATTACAACTTCCAGTCACCACCACAATTATCCTCTGAAACTTTGTGTTATCTTTACAAGCTACTTCATGTCTCTTTCAGAGAATACGGAGAAGATTTTAATAATAAATTAAGTGCATCAAATTATAATGGGCAACAGAAAAGGAGTCGTAGATGTTTTCTGTTGTGATCTCATTACAGTTCAGCTGTGAGGTTTGATTCCTCAACAGTCTGTCTTCTAATCCAAAATTTCAAAATTTCAACGTGGTTTCCTTGTGAACTTGAACCTCTCTACTCTCACTTAACTGCCAGAAAAAGCGATCCCATTCTTCTGTCATGATGATTACCAACCAGGTACTATGCTAGATTCAGGGAATCTCAAAACTAGTAACTTTCAGGTATTAAATATATCTAAATGGGAGCAACAGGGAGAAGATCCACAGTTGTGACAGTGTTGTTAAGTGCTGTGCGTAATACTTGCACACAGCCACATGGCCCATGGAGAAGGGTAGTAACCTGCCAGAGGAGGGAATGACTAAGACTTTCTAAAGATCGTGGGAACTGTTCTGAGGTATCCACCAGAGATGATCACTCAGACATGGGTCTAAGCCAATAGAAAGTCTTCATCAGCCAGATAGCAACTCCACTCGGTGATCAGGACTCCATTGCTGTCCCAAACATTTCTCAGGGAGAGCTTTTAAGCACAAAACCTATGTCCTGGGTTGACACACCTCAGCCAAGAGCAGAGCACCTAGGGACTTTGATGGATTAGGCCTTTGTGTTTGTTTTGGCAGGTGGACCTGCCTCTGTGCTGGGTTCTAAGGCCTGAATAGTGCTTTCATCATGGCGTCGGTTGTGCTGAAGTCTGGAGGCCTGTTACAGAAATAAGTTAGAATGACTGCCAGGAGATAGTGAAAAGGGGATTTACAGCCTGACTGTTCATGAGTAGAAGGATTGCAAGCATCCTGGAAATATGTCTGTTAGAGTAAAGTAAGCAGAAATGTTGAAAGGTTTCACATGCCAAGAGGCATGGAAGCCAAGCCCAGGAGTCTAGACTCCACCCTTCAGGTAGTGGGGAATGTGTCCAGGGTTTCTCTTACAGAGAAGATCCACATCTATAGATCTGAATATTAAAGACACTTGTGAAATGTGTCCTCTGTGGCTGGGAGGTAGGAAGAGGGTTGAGAAGCTGTAGCAGTGGCCCAAACAAGGAAGAGAAGAAGATAAAGTAAGGCTGTGACGCTGAGTCAGAGGGAGGGGCGACATTTGAAAGCTGTTAAGACCACTAGGGAGGACTGAGTGACAAAGGTGAACAGGTAAGTCCTGCTAGGAGGCTAAGGTGACCTCTCCCAGCAGGGCTACCCCTTTCTAAACCAGACATCTCGAACAAAGGTTAACTCCTGACCAGGAAGAAGAGCACTAAAGGAAGAGCTAAAGGCAGAGGTTCAGGAAACAAGCTCCAGGAAGGAGCCTAAACCAATGAGTACAAACCAGGAGAGGCTCTTTCCATTTTTTTTGACAAGGTGACACCAGCTCCAGAGCACCCCAGGGAAGCTGTCTAAAGGGTTCCATTTCCTTCTAACGTCACCCGGAAGCTCCTGTGTCAATCAGCCCTTTCTTCCTTCTATGCAATGATGTTATCTTCTCTGACCCCTTGTCCGCAGCCATTCCCATTTATCTAAACCACTTCTCACACCTCTTTCTTGACTATACTTGGTTACTTCACTCTCACTGCCAACCCCCTCGGGACATTTGCATATATTTTTTTTTCTGTTCTGACTGAGTACTCTTTCACACCATTCTTTTAACCTAACTCATTTTATCTCTCCTCAAACTCATGGGGAGCTCCTGTATCATATTCCCAGAATGCCTAATGCTTCATAGCATTGTGTCTTATTACTGTGTCTTTATAATATAGAGTCTATATAATTATTATTGTTTAGTGTCTATTGTTTATGCTGGGCTTTTGCTTCTTGAAAGCAAGAGCCCTGGGGGCTAGAGAGATGACTCAGCAGTAAAAAGCACTTACTGCTCTTGCAGAAGACCTAGATTCACTTTCCAGCACTCATATGTTGGGCCACAACCTTCTATAACTCCAATTCCACAGGATTTGATGCCAACTTATGACCCCCATGGGCTTGTACTCTCACACGATGTACATACATACACCCAGGCCCACAAATACACATATGGTAATACAAACCAACCACCACACAAAGCAAGAACTCTGGCTTCAAGTTTTCTATAATATTAGTCAATCTTTAATCCTTTTCATCTTAAAAAATGAAACTTACGTCTTTCTAGTCCTGCATTCATCTTAAGCCTCTGTAATTTCTCTACTGCCTGTTACCATCAAGTATCTTAAAAGATGCTGTAGGTCTGTCTGTGGACTTCGGTAAAGCATACACTTCAGGAGCAAAGCCAAGAAAGTAAGCCTCTACAAGGCGAGTTGGTGAGACAGAGGCCCATGAACTCTGCTAATCATAGTATTCTATATATTCAACTTCCATAGTGTCTTCTGGCACTTCTCCTTTAACACACAGTAGTCTCCCTTTATGGTACAAGACCTCTACTGAATCATCTTGGGTAAACATACTTGTTGAAGCTTATGTGAAACCTAATAGTTGGGTTTCAGTTATGATGTTGACCCTGAAGCGGCACTAACACTGTGGCCTTTGTTCTTTGAATGAGTTCTTCCCACGAGCTTTTCCAACTCCACATTTTCTTGGACCCCTCCTTCTCTGCTAATCTCTTCTCTGTTCCTCCACTATGCTTGCTCCTTAGGACATCTAATAAACATCGAGTTCTGCCCTGAATCCCCTGGCATGTCACTGGGCTCAGGTGTAATCTCCCTCAAAACTGAGCTGAGATTTTGGAGGCCTTCCATACAATTTCCCAATGGAGGAGTTGCTACTTCCTGTGAAAAGTGAGTCCTGAAAGGAGTATTGTGGGAAGATAAGATGAAGCAACAAAGTTTAGCTTAGATGTAGTTGAAAGGTAGCAAGAGTGAAGTAATGGAGGGAGGTGAAAAAAGCAGTAGAGATGTGTACTCAGGGCAATTGGGGTGCACTTAACTGGAACTGTGAGGCAGACTGTCTGGGTACTCCTTGGACCCTCTAGCACTAAGTACAGAGAATACCGCAGCGCTAGGTTAGGGGTGGGGGGCTCTCTAACAATTTTAAGAGCCAGTTCAGTTTAGTCCAGAGAGCAGTCATGCCTGGATCCACCCAGGAATGGAGATTTAGATGGCAGATTACTGGAGAACCCCGGGGGAGGGGGTTGCAGGGCTGGATAGGAGGTGAGCGAGGACCTAGAATGTACAGGTAAACTGCAGGGAGAGTAAGAGGAACTAGAAAGGCACTCACAGAGCAGGAGAAATAAATGATGTCCAAATTTCTATCAACAAGAGAGAAGCTCTTGAAAGAACAATCTCCATAAGAACAGATGAAAGACAACACCCTGCCTCCTTTCTGGACTTGGCTTGCCCTCCTTTCTTTCTTCTCATCCTCTTTGCCTGTTAGTTATGGGAACTATTATACCGCAGTCCTCAGCTTTAGGGTTGAACGCATCTGGTTGTTCTACCTATCACCTGACTTTAGGAAAACATTTAACTTCCGGAAGCTTAACTCTTACTCACTAGAAAAAGGTCATAATAACATTCTCGGGGGCTTGGGGTTCACATTCAGACTGCATACATAAAGCTTAATAAGGTGCTCAGTGCTCAGCAGAGCAATGGCTACTACAAAAAGCTGAAGATATTAGTATTTGGTAAGAAATACTTTTGATCAGGAAACAGTTTAGGTAACTTTTTTATTACAAATTGTGGAGTCTACACTCTGGGCATATAAGCCTGTTCTGAGTTAGCAGAATACTTAACTTGGTTGTGATTTGTTAAGCCTAGTTCCTTAATCTAAGTCCTTAGTGCCCAATTGAAGGATTTTATTTCAATCTTGGCATACAATAGTTCGAGATTTATAATACTGGAAAATTGGGCAACTTTGTTCAGAAAGCATACTTTCTTACCTAAGGGTGACAATGTCCATTCTTCATTTGTCAAAATAATGTCACCAGCCTCCCGGCATGTGTTCAGGGGACCTTGAGTTGGAGTTTTTTTCTGGTTAAGAATTTTCTCGAGTTAACTGTGTTTGTCGATCACTGGAACCAAGCAATTTCTGATTTTGTTGCATCAGCATGACACTCAATTGAGCTATCATGCTTCATAAACCAGAAGGTTCCCAAGCTTGGCTTGGGAGACACAGACAACTAATGTCTACTCTGGTTGTGCCACCTATTAATTTGAGATATAAAGCAATTTACTTCAACTCTATAAGCCTCAGGGACTCACCTGTAAGGTGGGGTGATGAGGAGATCGTCTACATTAGGGATTTGGACTAACTACTAAGTGAGAAAATGTATAAAAAGACAGGTATGCAAAGCCCCTGTACACAGCCAGAATTCTGAAAATCTGAAAATGCCTAATTACTAATGTTTATCATCAACAATCTTGTTTATATTGGCTCATCCATTTAAGTGAAGAGTATCTGAAGGAAATGCTGGGTTATTTGATTAATCTTTTTTTTGTTTGTTTTTTTGTTTTTTTGAGACAGGGTTTCTCTGTATAGTCCTGGCTGTCTGGAACTTACTCTGTAGACCAGGCTGGCCTCGAACTCAGAAATCCACCTACCTCTGCCTCCCAAGTGCTGGGATTAAAGGCGTGCACCACCACCACCCGGAATTTGATTAGTCTTACAAGAAGAGGAGGAGGAGGGAGAGAAGGAGGATGAAGAAAGATAAAAGGAAATAGTTGCCTTAGCTCTCTAACTAGACTTTCAGTAGTTTTAAAGGACTTAAATCATTTCAAGCATAAATGTGTGAATCATCAAAACAGAACACTTATTTTTAAAACAGTGTATGAATGAAATGGGGGGAAAAGTTACTGTATGACATTTCACAGATCAAGGACACCCATTTCCATTAGCAGGTTCAGCTGTCTTTGTTGTAGCTCCTGGAGGTGCTGTGATGTCTACACCATCATATTCAGGAAGAAGGTACTGTGGTCCTGAAGTAGCATTGAAATGCAGAATAAGCTAACCAGCTGGGCAGTGGTAGCACACACCTTTGATCCTAGCACTTGGGAGGCAGAGGTAGGTGGATTTCTGAGTTTGAGGCCAGCCTGGTCTACAGAGTGAGTTCCTGGACAGCCAGGGCTATACAGAGAAACCCGGTCTGGAAAAGGAAACAAACAAACAAAGAAAGAGTAAGCTAACCCTGTCTCTGTGCCTGGGATCAATGCCTTTTCTCTCTCATTTCAGTCTCCTGAGACTCCTGGGTCTGTGGAACAGGACTGACTGGAGAAGTATTCACTAACCAAGAAGTCCTCCAACCATTCTTTTTGGAGCAGGGTGACAGTCACCTTCCCAGTCTGGACCAACTTGTAAATATAAGGGAATGATTTGCAAGCATCCATGGCTGTTGACTAACAGCTCTTAGGGACAGGTTCTCCTGCCCCATAATTCATCTCTTTCTAAAAACTAAACTGCTTCTTCGGGTAGAGATGGACAATAGAAACACGGGTAGTTGTCAAGGAAAGCGTGGGCAGCAGTATAACATAATGACAGCTTATCCTACATGTTTCAAATTCCTAGAAATTTCAAATTATGCTTTGTCATTCATTACCTTGGTTTTGTAAGAATCATGTTTTAAAATTAATAAAAATAAAATATTACTGTAAGAATTACATGTAAGCTATATTTATCTTAACTGAGAAAATGTTCACTTTCAACAAAGTAGAAAGCCCCTGTACCAGATGACTGGATTTGAGATGCATGCTGTTCTTTTTTTTTGAAAAGGAATTTTTAATTATTTATTTTATGTATGTGAAAACACCATTGCTCTCTTCAGATACACCAGAAGAGGGCATCAGACCCCATTACAATTGGTAGTGAGCTACCATGTGGTTGCTGGGATTTGAACTCAGACCTCTGGAAGAGCAGTTAGTGCTGTTACCCACTGAGCCATCTCTCCAGCCCCAGAGATGCATGCTGTTCTAATAGAAAGGTTCTGGTAATTTTTTACTTTGTCTAAATAACTCCACTTCGCTAGAGATAAATTTACAGTTGAGAATTTACAGATTGTATTTGAGTGCAACAGTTAAAAAATATTATTCTATGAGTCTGTTACTATCTCAGCTAAATAAAATATTTATGTAGGCTGATTTTTGCAGAGCATAGAGTTTTCATTGACAGCTGTTCCCTGTTACTTCAGGCTCAGTGATGTCCAAAGTGAGCCCACTCAGCACAGACTGAAGTTTTATTCATCATGCTCATTTCATGCCATTGATTTAATTTCACATTTACACTGCACTGCTGTAAATTGGCAGCAAAAATCTACACAAAAATTATCAATGACTTCAGAACAAAGTCTTCAGCGTGTAAACCAGTCTTTAAGGAATATCTAGACATTACTGTTCTGGACACGGGCAGAGAGAAGCCTCCTGCTGATGTCACCAAACCCACAACCATTCAAATCAAAATAGAAAGAAAAATCCTGGACTGGAAGTGCAGACACCGGCTGGTGCTGAGTGCAGATAACCAGCCTTCTTCCTCCCTGTCCTAAAATAGTAGATTTACCCTTGGAATGCTCATTAAGGAGCCAGAAGGAACCCGACTGAAGAGTTTCTCCCATTCCATCTGTTCCTCTGAACATGCCTGGATATCCTCCATCCAGAAATGAAATCTCATCTCCTTCTTTTGAATCTGGTGTGACCTTGGAGACATGCTGGTAGCCCATAAAATATGGCAGAAGTGATGTCACATGACTTCCCTGAGTGAATTGGCAAAGGTCATATAATGTCCATTTGGCTTTCTTCGAACAGTTGCTTTTAAGATGGTCTTGCCTCAGCTCCCTCTTGGAATCCAGTCCCCAGATTTGGGAAGACCCAAGCCCCACAGTGAAGTCATTCTAAAAGCTGTGTTGACCCTGTTTGTTCTCCCAGTCCAGGTGCCAAGAGCTAGAAAGAAGATTATAGATAATCTCATGCCCGGCTGTATCCATTCAAGTTTTCTAGGCTGCAATTCCAGGTACTGCAGAACAGACAAGCAATCTCTACACTATATATCTTAGTCAGGGTTTCTATTCCTGCACAAACATCATGGTCAAGAAGCAAGTTGGGGAGTAAAGGTTTTATTCAGTTTACACTTCCACATTGCTGTTCATAATCAAAGGAAGTCAGGACTGGAACTCAAGCAGGTCAGGAAGCAGGAGCTGATATAGAGGCCATGGAGAGATGCAACTTATTGGCTTGCTTCCTCTGGCTTGCTCAGCTTGCTTTCTTATAGAACCCAAGACTACCATCCCAGGGATGGCATCACACACAATGGGCCCTCTCCCCTTGATCACTAATTGAGAAAATGCCTTACAGCTGGATCTCATGGAGGTATTTCCTCAAGGGAGGGTCCTTTCTCTGTGATAATTCCAGCTTGTGTCAAGTTGACACACAAAACCAGCCACTACAATATGCCTGAGCTAATCTGTGACAGATTAAAATGATTGTTATTTTGGACTCCTAAACTATTTGCTACTTACAAAAAGAGGTAGGGAAAAAAGTCTGTGGGAGCATCACACCAGGTTTTCTAACCTTTCTTTTTCATTTGGCTTTTGTTAGCTACCAGCATGTTTGTTGTCCTACGAAGGTGTATTTAAGAAATAGGAAAAGAGGCTCTACTTCAGAGCTGAGAAGCCCTGGCTTCCTGAATAGCTCAGGCAAATAACTCTCGTGTCCCAAGTCCATTTCTTTATCTTGCACTGGTCATCAGCATTTACCTGTTAGGATTACTTTGAGGATTAAAATAAATCCCACAACAATGCCTGACATGATGCTGGTGTCAGGTTTCAGGAAAGAGTTCCTCTTTCCCTTATGGGCATCATAGCTATTATGCTGTTGGTTTCTATAGCAATACAAAGATATATTGCCAATTTCTAGTCATTCAACAAAACACCATGAAAATAAAAACTTAAGGTGTCTTTAAATAGTATCTTAAGCTTTTCTTCCACGTGAACCGAGGTGTTATCATCTTATGTTATATACACACCTTTTCCTTATGATCCAAAGTTAACACTGGATATGATTTAGAAACTGTCGTTGGGTGAATGCTCTAGATGTCATTAGGTGCTACTTACTACTTAGTATTACTACTGCTGCTACTACTCTACTACTATCACCACCACTAACTACTACTAATTGTTGGTGTCTGACAAGTGTTCAACTTTACTAATTTTGAAGCTAAATGTGTCCATAGTTGACCTTACTCCATCTAGTCATGTTCTAGAACTAACTTTTTTTAAAAAAATATATTTATGCTATGCCTATGGATGTTTCACTCAAATGAAAATCTGTGCATCACATGTGTGCAGTATCCACAGAGACCAGAAGATAGTAGAGAATCCCTTGCGACTGGAGTTAGAGATGGTTGTGCACTGTCATGTTGGTGCAGGAATTGAACCCCAGTTCTCTGGAAGAACAACCAGCACTCCCAACCACTGAGCCATCTTTCTATTTCCTGTATTGGTATTCTTGTTCATCCCATTAAATATAAAGTGGAGTTAACCTGGAGTCTGGCTTGCTGCACCATTTCCCTCTTGCAGACTCTGTGATGATGTATAGGTCTGGAAGTGTAAGCTCTGCCTTCAGATCTATTCTGTCATCACACTATTAACAGAAGTGAGGCTCTGCACCTCAGTAGCCCTGTCTTTCAGATCACCCTTTCCTTTGCAATTAAATTAGTCAGGAAGGTGAATTTCAAAAGAAGGGATCTGTCCCCTCTGAGGGTTACACAGTTCCATGTTTCCTACCTCTAAGATCCCAGGGAAAGGAGCTTAGAAAATTACAGCCCAAGTTTTTCCTTCCCATATGAAGTTTGTTCTTTCTTTAGTGAGTCTTACAGGACAGACAAGTTTCTCTAAACATCTGCCTAGTGTCACTATACATCCCTGAAGCCATCAACTGCCCCCACATCATTTCATCTAGGGCATCTGGAGAAGCAGGTTATCAGACCATAAATCCTTTTTATGGCACTTCATGTGGACAATGAACTATTAATAATAATTCTTCCATGCATTCTAGGCTCAGTGTCTGTCACAAGAACTCTGCCAGATTAATCCTCTCTGAAGTTCTTCTTGTCCCAGTGTTGATAGTGACTAATGGATGTCTTATCTAGGGATTTAAAAGTGGAACATTTTATACTACTTCTCAATAGCTTTTCTAAATTGAATTAATGCAATCTTTATGTTGTTAGAGTTATCTTCTAAAATAAAACAATGGTACTTTCCCAGACCCACCACAACCGTCAAATTCTAGAGTCATAACAAGCTCACATATACTGGCCTCAATGTATTTTTTCAAATATTTGTCACATATAATTTATTTTTCAATTTATCATCAAGTTAAGTCCTTGTTCCTGCTCAGTCTCCTGATTCGCTCGTCTTTTGTTGTCCATTCTGATATCCTGATCTCCTAAATGAAGCATAAAATGAACTATTAAATGAATGAGCCACAATGTTTGTACAGATTCCTATCTGTTTTCATCAGTTAAAGAAACCTACTCTCCCTTAACCGTTTCTCCCTCTGATTTGCTATCTAAGGACTAGTATTTCTTCCTGGTATCTTTTATTTGAAGTCATTATTTAAGTCATTTGTAATCATCTTATGTTTGTTTCAGTATTAAGAACCCCTTTCCTTTCTTTTGTCTGTCCATTTCCACTTTACTCATTGAATCACAATTATCAGTATAAACCAACTAGGAAGGAGGGCTTCCCAGTGGCTTTTTGGACACCCAGTTTACTGTTCTTTCTTTCTTGAATTTTCTAGAAAGGTTTGGAGACCCAACACTGACTGATCCACTCTTACTCCTTGGAATAACAAAATGGTTTAAAATAGGATTAATAATGCATTGTGTTATCTACTGGAAAAATAGGTTGAGAATTTTGAGTTAAGCAGATAGAATCAGATCTTTATAAAATAATTAAGCTGAATGAAAGCACCATCCAAAAAAGTACCTTGGAAGAAGGCTGAGCAGGTGACAATGACCCATTGTGAGTGTTCATCACAATCCAGAACTGCTGGAAAGGAAGGGAAACAGACAGTCATGAAGCTGAGCAGGGAATGGCATTGCGAACAGTTCCCTCATCACTTTCTCCAGGCCCTCCTTATGCTGAAGCAGGAGAGTGAAGTGGATGATCGCAGAGTGATGTGAGTTTTCAACTTGACAGGATCTAGGGTCACCTAGGAGATGAGCATCTGGGTGTACTTGTGAGAAATTGTCTAGATTGGCTTAGTTCCTGGTCATGCCTAGGACAGATTATCCTGACTAGATTGATTGGGATGGGAAGAGTAGAATCACCCTAAATCAGGCTAAGGCCCTGGAGTGTGTGAGAAGCAGGAAGCTAGTCTGATGCAGAACAACTTGACCAGCTCCTTCATGATCCTGCAGTAGGACTGCCCCTTCAAACTGGACTGAACCCTTGTGCTGTGAGACACAACAAACCCTTCCCAAACACAACAGTGAGAAAAACAGCTGCTACACAGGCAAGAATGAGGATGCTATAGCATAGAGCATTTCTACCCAAGGTAATGAGGATGCTATAGCATAGAGCATTTCTACCCAAGGTAAGGCACTGAACATCCCCAGGAAGCACACAAAACCGCTGGATAAAGAGATGAAACCTGGTCCACCTTCATGCTCCTGGTCCTGGCTCTTGCTTACAGTCATCGGGAAGCTTGTAAAATAAGGATAGCCGATAGTCACAGGTAAGTTAAAAGGCATTTCTTAATTAAAAAAAAAAAAGATAAGCAAACAGTCAAGAGTTACCTAAATATTTGAGGAAAAGCAATAAACACCATCCTACAGATGCCTGAAACTCTTTTCACAGAGGGCTTATTCTTGGTCATATGCTAAGAGCAGACTTTCAAATAAGTACAATGAATGTAGGCAAGATTTCAGAAAGGGAAAAAATCCAAAAATTTCCATGAATCAGTTGTGTCATGGATAATGCTAACATATATTTTAATATGAGCATATTAAACATAATATTCATAATAGGAGTGTATTCACAGCCAAAAAATAGCTTAACAAGCTAGGTCAGCCCCAAAATGGCTCACAGTCCATGATATCCCTCTAGCCCATTAGGTCAGTAAATCTCTTACTTTCTCATGCTGTGATAAAATACTATGACCAAAGACAACTTAAGGCAGAGTTTATTTTGTCTTGAGTACGCAGAGGTGTAGTTGTCCACAATAGCACGAAAGGCATGACAGCAGAAGCAGGAAGCTGAGAAATCACATGACAAGAGCACCCAGGAAGCAGAGAGAATAAGCAGGAAAAGAAGCAGAGCTACTAACCCTCAAAGCTTGTTCCCGGTGACCCTCAATTCCCACCCCCAGTAACCCTCAAGCTCCACCCCCAGTGACCCTCAAAGCCTGCCTCTAGTGATATCCTTCCTCCAGCAAGCCTGCATCTTTGAACATGCCACAACATCTGTAACCAGTGCCACCAACTAGGGATCAAGTGTTCAATACTTGAGTCTACAGAGGGCAGTTTTTATTCAAACCCACCTCAGATAGCTATTACCAAAATTTTTATTAAATATATAAAACACATATTAGTGATGTAATAAAGTTGAAACACTTGTGCACCGTCTCTAGGAAGGTTAGCCTAGCAGTCACTATGGGAGAAAAAAGTATGACAGTTTCTTACAAAAAAAAAAAAGTCAAAAATATAATTTCTGTCTGACATAACAAGTTTACTCTGGGTTTATACTCAAAGGAGTTGAAAACAGTGTCTGAAACAGATACATAAAGCCAGGTAACTGGGTAATCACCAAGTTATTCACAGCCACCAAGATTTGGAAACA
This sequence comes from Montemys delectorum, assembly GCA_019843815.1. Taxonomy (NCBI): domain Eukaryota; kingdom Metazoa; phylum Chordata; class Mammalia; order Rodentia; family Muridae; genus Montemys; species Montemys delectorum. The sequence continues at coordinate 11,792 of JADRCD010204211.1, read as the reverse complement.
GCTGAAGCAGATACACAACTGACAGAGGAATGGATAAAATATAGAATATACATATACATTACTCAGCCTTAAAAGGGAAGAAATCCTACTACATCTTAAGTCCATGGTGCTGAGTGGAATAAGTCAACCATTAGGGAACAAAGACTATATAACTCCGTTACATAGGAACTAGAATACTCAGATTCACAGAAAGTAAAGCCTACTCCTTTCTGAGCAGGAGAAAGCCCGCCTGGTGTTTAGTAGGTAGAGTTTTACGCAGGGAAGATGAGAACATTTGGACGGACGATGGTGCTGACTGTGCAATAATGTGAACACCACTCAACTGTACATGCTTAAAATGCTCATGCACATTGTATTAAATTAAGGAGAGAAGGGAGGACAAAACGAAGGGAGGGAGGGAGGGAATGGAGAGGCAGAAGGGAAGGAGGGAGGGAATGGGGAGGCAGAAGGGTGGGAAGGGAGGCAAAAGGGAGGGAGGAAGGGAGGGAGGGGAGGGAGAAGGGAGAGAGGGAGGGAAGGAGGGGAGGCAGGAAAGTAGGCAGGCTAGGAAAGATTGGGAAGATTCAGGAACAGGAAGGGATCCAGGCTTTACTTCTCTGTCCTGCAATTCCAAGTGAAGAGAGATGCCCAGATTTCCATAGTAGACTAGAATCAGGAGAATAAAGGAAGGTAGTAGAGACTACGGACAGTAGGGTCTCGCTGCAGGAAGTAGGTCATTGAATATATGGGGCTCTGCAGTCCCTTCTTTCTCTGCTTCCTGTTCGCCATAGTGTGTGCCCCCTCATCAGGACTTGTGGGACTAATTCAAGCTTTTGAAACGGGGAGCTAAAATACATCTTTCTTCCCTTAGATTGTTTATCCAGCTATTTTGTCACAGAAAGCCCAACACCTCATGACTGTAACCTTCCTAAAGGCCACAGCTTATTCATTGTTGAGAAGAGTGCTGGATTTGATTTTGGACCCCATGAATACTTGTTGAATGAATAAACAATGCTACATTGAAATGGAAACATTGTGCATAATATGAGGATAATTCTGTAAGAAGAATTGTGGAGATATAGTTCTAGCATCTAATGCAATAAGTACTGCATGTTTTGGTGGCTAATAGGCTGATTCAGTGTAGTATGACCTGACAGTTTGAAGCATTTAAGTAGCCACCATATATTAAATGGGCTGTGCACTTCAAAAGCTTAGAATGCATGGGTTCATCTGTGCATCATGCTTCTGACGAGCAACCAAGACATTTCAAAACCGCCTTTTATGTTGTTCTTGCTATTAAAACATAAAGATTCAATTGGGTGTAGTTTCTCCACAAATGCTCCAGCCAATGCACCCACAATTATCTAGACAAGTGATTCATGAAACCCATTTATTTATAAATGTTGACACTAGCAGTTAGAAGTAGAGAATGATTGTTTGCAAGAGCTTGGTGGCTATCTAATGTTTAATTATTCGGTCTTTCTGAGAGTAATCTCATAATTGAGGCAATGTACAATGTTTAACACATGTCGCCCACACTGCATTTAATTCCTCACATGCATATGTCTATATAAGCAATGTGCTGAGTCTTTCATGGATCTGGTAAAGTCTGCCTATTCAGTCCACAATTGTATTGGGCTACAGACAATGGAAGCTCTTCATAAATATATTTATTATACATGTACTCAGAGCAGGGAAAATTCAAGTGTCCTAGTAATAAAATACATTTAAGAATAACAAAATATTCTAATGTATTAGTAAGTTTAAACTGTATAAGAAAGATGTGTGCTATGAAGAAGTGGACAAGAAATAAAATGACAGACACAGAGAAGAGGGAGGCAATAAATAATTCCATGACTATATTTATGCCTGAGGAAGACACTAGAAGTAGTAATAAAACTGTAAGAAAATATTCTCAAGGCAATCTAGATGCATGCGTGTACATACACCCACAGATACTCTCTCTCCCACACACACACACACACCAGAACACACACACATATGCACATGCATGCATCAGAAAGCACACGCATTACAAAACTATCTAAATAGCAAAAAACTAACAAACAAATTAAAAAAATGTCAAACTTTTCAGAGATGCAAACCCCTATCAGTCTATGTGAGAAACTGAAAATCCGAATACTTTCGTAAGTTCTTTTCAGCAATAAGTATGTAGCGGTACTTTAGACTCAGCCTAGGACACTCGGATCCACCATCTCTGTGCACATGCAACGTAGAGAGCATCAGCTAGACAAGGCCTTGGAACACACTTCACAAGACATGTCTCCATTAAACATTTATTTAAAGACATCCTTTATCTGCTCAGGAGAGCCATATGATTAATAATTCTAATTTTACCTTACACAACGTACAATAACAGAAAGCTTGCTGGCATACTGTATACATAAAACATGGCATAAAACAAGCACTTACTTCTCTTTCACTTACAATTAGGTCTTTTTTTTTTTTTAATGCTACTGGGTATATCTTAGAGATTTGAATTTTCTATACTCTCTCCTAGATAGCATACTGGAAATGCATAGAAAAGATGTGCTAAGAAGCATGGGATTGTCCTGGTAGCACCCAGGACAGCTGGGGACTGTGATACATGCACAAAGGGTGAAGGGTGAAGTTAAAAGTTGAAAGTATGTAGAGAAAATAATTTCTCCGTGTATGTTCACAATATTGTGGGCACTGGTGTGTGTGTGTCTGTGTGTTTGTGTTTGTCTGTGTGTTTGTGTGTGTCTGTGTTTGTGTGAGTTTGTGAGTATTTGTATGTGGTGGGGGTGAGGCATATATGTGGGTGAGGATGCGTGTGAGTTTGGTTGTATGTGAGTTTGTGTGTATGTGTGTGTGTGTTTGTGACTTTGTGGGTGTGAGTTTGTGTATGTGTGAATTTGTATGTGTGTGTAAGTTTGTGTGTATGTGAATTTGTGTGTGTGAGTTTGTCTGTATGTGTATGTAATGTAGCATTGTGGATGAATATGAGTGTGAGTTCGTGTGTATGTGTGAATGCATGTGTGTTTGTGTGGGTGACTTTGTTTGTGTGAGTGTGAATTTGTGTTTGTGTGTGTGTGTGTGTTTGTGTGTGTGCAGCCTAAAGGCTGATCCTGGGTGTCTTCTTCTCTCTTTAAAGCAGGGTCTTTTAAATGAACCTATAGCTCACTAACTAATTGGGCTTGTCTGGCTGTCCTGGCTATGACCTGTCTTTACTGTCCAAGTGCTAGAATTATAAGTGACTGCCATGCCCACCTGATATTTACATAGATGCTAGGAACTCGAACTCCCATCCTCACACACACCTTGGCAAGTGGTTTGTTTTGTTTTGTTTTGTGCTGAGGCTTCTCCCAAGCCCCTTTAAAATAGCCACTTTAATGGTGAGAATCCAACTAAGGAAATAGAGTAGCCCAGGCTTAGAAAGAGAACATGAAATAAATATTTAATTTGTAATTTTGTGTTATATGTGGGCATCAGAGATGGAGGAGGAGAACCTTAAGAAACTGAGGAGGTCTCTCTAACATCCACTCTTTCCTCACCCCATTTCTATCTAATCCTGGTGGTTCTCCTCCCATAACTATCTAAACCACTGCGAATAAAGACTAGGAGTGAAAAATTCCTCTTCAGAGAAAGGAAGGCATCTTCTCTCTCTGCTCTTGGGGTTATTTGATACATATGTGAGACCAGGGATGGCTGAAGCTCTTTTTGAGACCACTGAAGACGTGGCAAGAGACAGATTAAGTCTTAAGAACACACTTTTGGCCAATACTAGATATTTAGATCTTAGAATTTTGGTAAAGTCACTGATTTATCCTCACCTTTCTAAGGCCTTGTGGACCCTTTTTCTGATTAAAGGAATCAGTCTGAGCAAATCATGGAATGCAGAGCAGCAAGCAGCTTTTCTCCACGTTCTCTGTTTCCATTCTATCCCCCAGATTCCTCCCACGAATTCCTTGATTTACCTCAATAATGAACTGTGATTGGTATCTATAAGCCAAACAAATCATTTTCTCCCATTAGTTTTGCTCGGTGTTTTATCATAGCAACAGAAAGCACATTAATACATTTTTTTCTTGGAGATGGGATCTCACTGTGTATCCCAGAACTAGTTTTGAATCTGTAGTGATTTTCCTGCCTCAGCTCCCCAAGTTTGGGCTAACAATGCATGTTACCAAATCAGGCTCACAAAGTACTTACGTGAAACAATTTCACTAGACTACCAACTCATCCAGACAATTAAAGATAATATATTACTTCTCCTTACACATTTCAAAGAGTAACAACCAAACAATGGAAACAATCTAGCTGCTAAGAAATACAGGGTTATTTAAATAAATTGCAGTTTATGAAGACTGTGTAATATCAAGTAACCATTATGTAGGATGCCTCCATCTCAGTATGAAACACTAAGCACATCTCAAAGAAAGGCGGTGAGAACGTACAAGAGAGGAGAATGGAGTTGGTTCAGTGGTAAAAGAACATACTGCTTTTCCAGAGAACCCCATTTCAGTTATCAGCATATCAGTCAGCTTACAACTACCTGAAACTCTAGATCCAGTCATGAGGTAAGTGGCTTTGCTTAGCCACATGATCCCACCATGCTCTACTGTGTCACAAAACAACAGACCAGAGCACTATAGAAATGACACACTATTCAGAATGCAAGTGACAAGGGTAAGAGCCTGCAACATTCCCCAAAGAACAGTAATATGTGAAAGAATGACAATAAGAATGGTGTGAAAGTTCAAAATATTTTGAATCCATAATTGCATCTGCCTAAAAAAATATTAGATATAAATGCAAAATACAACTTTAAACTTTAAACATAGAAATGGTTGGAAAATTTAGAAAATTCATGGAACAATATGGCCAAGTTAAAGTACAATAAAATGAAATTTAGCTGACAACCGCAATCAGCAATCCTATAAAAAAAATGATTAAAACATAACATGAAGTCAGTTTCCAAAAGAATATATTTAAAAGGAAAACAAATTTTGTGCAAAAGATATACCTCTACTATCGTTTTAAGAAATACAAAGCATGCTTTAACAGGAAAGAAGGGGGTGGAAAGGAAATTAGAGTTTCTTTTCCCTCCTTCTTTCTCCTACTCATTTGTTCAGTAATTTTTTTCCATAAGAATACATGTCATATTTTCCATAGGAACTCTTAAATTTTCATTTTAACTCTTTTATATAGTTTGAAATTTTATACCAAATATTTGTGTTGTTTATATAACATACATATTGTGAGAAACATTGAAAAACATCATTTAGGACAACTTTGTTATGGAAAAAGTAAATAATTTTTCCTTTAATTATATGCATATCAGTAGATAAGATCTTGAACTGAAGAAATGTATTGATACTTTTTTCTTTGTGATCTTTCAAGTTTTAGTGCTAGGAACTGAAAGCAACAACGTATATTCTTTATGAAACTTGTATCTTTCCCAACTCCTCAGCATGTAAAAATTTATAGCGCTAGCATGTCAGAAAAACTGAAACGTTTTGTAATGGTCCAAACCTTCCGTTCTTCACTTCTCAACACTCAAATTATACCTTCGGGGATTAGGAGTTGAAAGTTCTATTTTTAAATACATTTTAGTTTTACTTTGTGGTATCATTAATCTTGTACATTTATGGTATAGTGGGAGCATCTTGACATATGCATATAAAGAGAGTGAGGCTTCAACCTTGGTAAAGTTAAAGTGAAGGTGTCTTTTGTTCTCTGCACAATTAATATTCATGAGTCTTTATCATGATTATGTCTTTCTTGCATTTTAGTTGTCCATTTCTGTAAAGAAATATATTAGTTGTTAGAGTTTAGATATCTCCTAGAGATGAAAGTGAGCAGACCTATGATAGGGAAGGTAGTTGATTGGCACATAAGCCAAAGGTAGTTGATTACCACTCAGCACAGCACATCTGGACCTGGAAGGTGTCTAAGTTCCATAGAAACTACAGCTACTTTTAATTGAGGAACAGGGAATGTGCTATTCAATAGAAGACAGCATCATCTTTTTGAGCCAAAGAGAAAATCTGAAAGGAAAAAGTGACTCAGAATGGGGAGTAAATTAATATTGTCACATTGGTTTCTGTGGTGACTTACATCAGTTGTCACCTTGGTACACCTGGAAAGACATAGCCTCAACTGAAGCAATGTCTGTAGGCATATCAATGGACTGATAGCTGATATAGGAAGGCCCACCCCTAGGTAGGTGGGTCAGAGCTACATAAGAGCCTGAAAGCAAGCCAGGAAACCAAGTTTCTCCACAGTTTCTGTGTCAAGTTCCTTCCTTTAATGCCTGCCTGGTCTTCCTTCCATGATGCACTGTAACCTGTAAGATGAAATAAACCCTTCCGCTTGACCCAAGTTGCTTCCAGTCGATGTTTCCTTTGTCACAGCAACAGAGAAGCTAACTAGGACTCTTTGGAACACCAATTGATAAGCATCTGAGGAGGTCTTCAAATTAAAATGAAGCAAAACCGAAATGGGCAAAGGTCCCTCACAAGATGCGACCATTTTGACTCAACCTTTCCAAGCAGTAACAGTCCTAATAAATTTAGTTCCTGCACAGTTGATGGTCAACAGGGCAAGCCACCTTCTGTTGTCTTGCAATAAAACGACTCTTGTATTATAAAGTGTGGTTTGTAAAGTCTGGAACTACAAGTGCAGAACTGAGAAGCTTGGTGTGCAGGCTCTGGCTCCAGCTTTGACCCACAGGAATGTGGCATCGGAGCACAGATCGCAGAAGGTAATGACATCACTTCAGCCAAACCACACCAGTCACTCCTCGAAGACGCAGCTATGATGAAGAACCGTTTAACAATCTCAGTACCATTAGCCGTGGGCAGAGAGGGACAGGCTGTGCACTGTAAAATAAGAGAAGCTGCATAAAACCTAGAAAAGTGAACCAAATTTTTAAAAAGAAGCGAAAGGAAAAAATGGGAAAGACAGAAGGGGTAAGAGGAAAAAGAGATGGAGTGGCCACTTAGTGTTACCCTGTCATGCAGGCAGGAGGCTGCCTACTCTGGTTTTTGAGTTATCGAGGACTCAGGTCCTCTTCCACCCCCAGGAGCCAAAAAAACAAGGCTGCGTAGATATGGCCTCTTACAACCCACATCTCTACTTTCAGATCTCCTTTGGTATGCTTCATACCATGGCAGTCCTTGGGTAATGCTGCCCAAGTGCCATGCAGGCCTCAGAGATCTACACAGGCTTCTCTCCTGAGTCACCTTCAGAAGATGGTTGTTCTACATCTCTACTGTGTGGACTCCTAGTCCCAAGGAGGGGCCAAGGAACAATTACTTGTAGTATGAAGTTATAGCTGGAATTAAGTAAGGCCTGGTATTTTGGTTTACATTTAGATGTCCCCCCAGAGGTTCATATGTTTGAATCAGTGTTCTCTAGCTGGTGGTGCTGTCTTGTGATGCTATGGCTCCTTTTGAAAGTTTGTGTCAACTGGTATTTCCATTATCCAGGTCTTTTTAAAGGCAGAGCCTATGCCTGAAGACACTACACACTTCAGACACAGGATTTGGAAGGGTCTACCTGGAAATTACCTAAAAACCTCCACTCTGAGGACTAGCCTTCATTGTAGCAGAAGACACTGTGCATGCTGCCAAGAAAGAAAAGAAATCAATAGTCCTACCCAGTGTAAAACTTCTAAAACTATAACCATGACCAGTCTACGAGATATCCCCCAATGGTTCCATATTGGCACTTTTATCTTGAGGGTAGCCAAGAGCTACTCGATTGTATGTAAGGCTCACTCTATAGAAGAAAATTCATGCCTGGTACTATAAATCACTCATGACCAGAGATCTCATAGGTCCTGGAGGAGAAATAGCTATTGCCATTTTCCTTAACCAATATAACTTCTAACCGTATTCTAAATATGACCCTTGTAGCCACAGATACATTTATCTCTCACCTCTCATCAAAAAAGTTTTCTTTGTACTACAGACAGAAACTATTACAGAAATCTACAACTGGTCAAAATGCAGAAAAAAAACTGACTATGAAGTGTCTATTGCTAACTGGTGCATCTATAATGTAACCCCTATACCTGAGACTCAGGGAGAAATCACAGGAGAGGTGGTAGAAAGACTCTAAGAACCAGGAGCCAAGACATCTGCTGCCAGATTGTGCTTTCTATCTGAGACAGAAAAGCTGCACCTGTGAAGTCTTTGATCTATTGATTTCCATAATGTCTGTACTCCCACCAGCAATGGAGGATGGCTCCCCATCCTCACCAGCATAAGCTCCCACTTCTACTTTTGATCCTGTCCATTCTAAGATGGAATCTCAGAATTGTTTTGATTTGCAGTCCCCTGATTGCTAAGGATGTTGCACATGTCTTTAACTGTTTCTCAGACCTTTGAGACCCCTTGTTGAGAATTCTGCTTGTATCTATACCCCGTTTTTTAATTCGATTACTTGGTTTATTGATGTCTAGTTTCTTGAGTTCTTTATAAATTTTGGATATTGTCCTCTATCACATGTGGAGTTGGTACAAATCTTTTTGCATTCTATATACCACTGCTTTGCCCTATTGACAGTGTCTTTTGCCTTATAGAGGGTTTTCAGTTTCATGAGGTCCCATTTATTAATTGTTGATCTTAGTGGCTATTGAAGAAGTTGTCTTTGGTGCCAATGCATTCAGGACGATTCCCCCCTTTCTTTTCTATCAAGTTCATTGTATTTATGTTGAGGTCTTTGATCCACTTGGACTTGAGTTTTATGCCAGGTTATAGATATAGATCTATTTGCATTTTTATGCATGCAGATATCCAGTTAGACCAGCACCATTTGTTGAAGATGCTTTCTTTTTTCCACTGTATATTTCTGGCTTTATCAAAAGTCAGGTGTCCATATGTACATGAATTTGCATCTGGGTCTACAATTCCATATGTCAACCATGAAGTTTTTTATTACTATAGCTCCACAGCACAGCTTGAAATCAGGGATGATAATACCTCCTTAAGTTATTTTATTGTACATGATTGTTTTAGTTATCCTAAGTTTTTACTTTTCCATATGAAGGACACTTGTTTAGCTATGTTAGCCAGAAACTGGAAACAACTGAGTTTCTCTCAACTGAAGAATGGATAAAGAAAATGTGGTTCATTTACAGAATTGAATATTACTCAGCCATTAAAAATAATGACATCATGAAACTTACAGTCGAATGGATGGAACTAGAAAAAATCATCCTGAGTGAGGTAATCCAACCCAAAAAGACAAACATGACATGTACTCATGTATACGAGGGTATTACATGCAAAGTAAAAAGACAATCATGCTACAGTCCACAGACCCAGAGAGGCTAAGCAACAAGGAAAGTGTGGTGGTTTGAATATGTTTGGCACATGGAGTGGTGCTATTAACAGGTGTGGCCTTGGTAGAGTAGATACGGCCTTGGTGGAAGAAGTATGTCTCTGTGGAAGGGGAAATAGAATAGATTTCAAGGGTGGATTGGGGGCTGGTAGCTTGGGAGCACAAGGGATCAGGTGGTGGGGTGGAGATACTGGGAGAAATTACTCAAATTAAAGAGCATTTTGTGGGCAAGGTGCAATAGAAACACCATGAGATCTATGAAAGTAGCCCTGGCAAAGACTCCTAGTAGTAGAAGATATAGAGCCTGAACTGGCTGTATTCTATAACCAGGAAAGGCCTCAAATGGAGGAATTGAAATACCAACCCAGCCTTAAAAACCTTCAACCTAAAGTTTGTGCTGCCTGCATAGTGTTCTGGGACCAGAGCCTAGAAGATCAGCATCAGAGAGAACAGAGAGACTTCATCCAGCAACTGATGGGAGCAGATGCAAAGTACCACTGCCAAACATTAGGCTTGGGGAGTTCCTCAGAGGATGGGGAGGAAGGATTGGAGAAACATGAGGAGTTGGGCACATACCATGAGAACACAGCCCATAGCATCAACTGACAGGGACTCATGGGATCTTGCAGAGATCAAGGAGACGTAGGTGTGACCTAGGTCCTCTGCATATATGTTATGGCTGAGTAGCTTGGTGCTCTTGTGGGAATCCTAATGGTGGGAGTGGGGCTGTGTCTGACTCTTGTCTACTTGTGAGACCCCTTTCTTCCTACTGGGCTGCCTTGTCCAGCCTTGATGTGACAGTATGTGTCTAGTCTTGTTGTAGCTTGTTATGTCATGCTTGGTTATGTCCTTGAGAGGTCTTTTCTGAGGGGAGGTAGAGTGGAGGTGAATCCAGGGGAGAGAGGAGAGGCAGGGGAGAGGCTAGGGGGAAAGAGAGGGAGGAGACATTGCAGTAAGGACATAATATATGAGGGAAGAATATATAACAAGTAATAAATAATTTTAAAGAGCAAAAAGATTCAAAAATTAATTTTAAAAAAAGGAGAGATAAACTGAGCAAAGACAGCAAAAAAAAGATCTGAGTTGAAGGTTTTTCTATGTGTGCAACAGACAGGATTCTACCTTTCTCATTATTTTAAATAAACTGTTAAGTTAGCACACAAGGGGCTTCATTATAGCAATTTCACACATCTATATCTCTTATATTTTGCTCTGATTAAAATTGTCAGTATTTGGACTTAGTTGAATTAACCAAAGGCCACCTCACAACAATTAGAATGGCTAGTATCAAAGACACAGAAACTAAAAAGTGCTAAAAAGGATGTAGGGAAATTGGAGCTATTATACCTGGTGAAGGTGGCAAATTTCCCCCCAGCCAATATGGAAAATAACATGGTTGACATGCTGAAGTTCAGTAACAGAATTATATTATGAGCTAGTAGCTGCACTTATGAGTGTGCACTCAAAAAAGGTTTGAGAATAGAGTCTTGAACACACACTTGTAACCCCATAGCACATTAATTAATATGGCCAAAGGATGGATGCTACCTAGGCATTCACAGATGGATGAAGCAATATGAAAGGAAAAGAATACAACTCAGTATAAGGAGTACGTTTTGTACTTGGTAAACATGCACAAACTCTAAGGAAGTTATGCTAGGTGAAAAAGTAAGTCACAAAAAGACCAATTCCTCAATTTTGCATGTATTGAGTATCCAGAAGGTTGAGAGGTTCTTACCAAGAGCTAGAAGTGGGAGGTGGCGGGGAGGGGCATGTAGATGCTTAATGGAAACAAAATTCAATTTTACAAGATGAAAGGAGTTCTGAAGATTAGTCACACAGAATTATGGGTATACCTAACAGCCCTGAAATACTCAATGTGGCTAAATTAATAAATCTTATGTTGTAAGTATTTATTATATACAGTTTGAATATTTTAACTAATAAAGGCTTTTCTGATCTCTATGATTTTGGAGCTTGCCCCAGAGTTTATTCTCCTACAATTTTTTTTTATGGAATAAAAATTACAAGAATTTTCTTCTAAGTTTGCAAAAGCACAATTTCTAAGGAAACAATATTTATGCAGAAAAGAGCTGGAGAATCTGACAGTTTTCCTTTATCCTTTTTGAATAACAATGCTGTACCCCATCACTGATACACATGGTAGAAAATGCCTACATAAAGGCCACTGATCATGGCCCCAGCCAATGTCTATCAAAGTATATTTCTTGTGGCCATTATATTCAACATTTTACCTAGTAAGTTTGAAATATCTGCAAATTGTCACACAGATATATTTGCAGACGTGGTCCACTAACAGTTAAAGAATGATGGTCCACAACTTGGGAGACCCACTTCATCACTCCATGCAGAGAGCTGAGCCTTCTCCATCTCTTGTTGAATAAATAGAAACCATTTTGCAATTGCTTCAGGTTACTGTTCACTTCAAATAAGAAAATCTGTATTAGTATTCCTACGGG
>JADRCD010204210.1:9868-25571 GCA_019843815.1 Montemys delectorum | reverse complement strand
GGGGCTATTACAGATAGCATTGTCATGAAGAAGCACACATTGTACTGGTAAGTGTGTGTACACACTTTGGGATGAATGGGTGGCTACACAGTAGGCCAATGTTCATGCTCAGCATATATATTTCCAAATGAATTTTCAGATACTTTTTACTTCTCTTTGTGTCCTTACACACTCACTCAAAGAACTTACTTCACAAAAAAAAAAAAGAACTTACTTCACACAAAGTAAGTATATATATATATAAAACAGATATAACACCATTTATATACGTACATGTATGACTGCATGTACACACATACATACTAGTGTGTATATACAAATGTGTACACAAATTTGTGTGTATAAAGTATATATGACATACAACATAAAATATTTAGCATAATAGAGTGTCAAAGGATCTCAGATATGTGAATGGCTGAGGATAGCCATTCCCGTCTTAGATACCGTTCATCAGTGGATTCACCTCCAGGAATATTTCCATTGCCTTTGGCTTGTGTTTTGGAAGTTACTATAATTCCCTTAGTTCTTATGGTTATTTGACAAATTGTAAGTAGGCAGAACAAAGAGGCTTTTCTGCCGCCACAGCACTGTACTTAGGAGAAGATGTCCCACGTGGTCTATTTAGAGCAGAGAATAAAATCTTCGGTGGGAGAAGAGTCTAGTAAAAGCTGCCAGGCCAAGGTCTCAGATGCAGTATTGATTTTTTTAGAATTATTTTTGTTTTCAACAAACCACCTTTTCCTGCACTCTTTTTCCTCATTCAACCTCTGGAAACAACTTGGGCTGCAGTGAGATATTAGCAGAGCTCTTCTATGAGCTGTCTCACAAAACCAGGATCAATCTTTAGAATTTCTATAAAAGAAAACATTATGGTGTTGGGATTTTTTTTATCGCAGTAAGACACAAAAATATATATTATTTGATTTGTTCTCGATTGGCCTCATGGGAAAAATCTATTGCTGTTCATAAATATATAATTTCCCACAAGTGATAAATCTTTGACATTAAATCACTAATACCCAAGACCCCCAGCTTGTGGAAAGGTCCAGAATCATGACTTCAGCTAACCTGTCACCAGCTTCTTTTTCCTTTTCTTTTTTAAAAGACAAGCTTACCACACAGTCCAGGATGCCCTTAGACTCACTATGTGCTATAGGCTGACCTTGAACTTGTGATCCTCTTGTCTCTTCCTTCCTAGCACTGGGATTACAGCCCTGGCCCATAGGTTCAGCTCTGTTACCTCTTTCTAATGGGAAAAAAATTAACTAGTGTTTGTGATCTCGGGTCTCAGGGAAATGTCATGAGTTGAGGAGGATGAGTCCATGAATGTGTCTCTCATTATGAAGGATGTAGATGGCTGCCATTTAAATGCCAAAAACACAGTTCTTTAACTCAAGTGCTCAGGAAAATGGAACTCCAAATAGAAATGCAAAGCTGTGTCAGAAAACACTATAGGATTCATAACAAACTAAATGCATTTGAAGCCCAAATACCAGGAAATGCTAATTTAGAGGAAGAGCAACTCTTGAGCATGACCTCTATGAGTGAACCATATTAACCCTGAGGCTACTGGAACATTTTCTTCTAAAGGGATAGAACTCTGACTGTGTGCAAGTGCATTTAGTGGGTGCTCTGCTGTGACTATGAACTGCACAAGTACAAGCTTAGCAGACCCTGGATTAGACAGATTTCCAATGAATGCTGGGAGTTTGGTCATTGGATGCTTATGATGAATTATGGAATTCTCCAGTCCTTAAGAACATCCTAGGACAGTAGTTCTTAGCCCTCCTAATGCTTCAGCTCTTTAATTCAGTTCCTCATGTTGTGGTGATCCCAACTATAGAATTATTTATGCTGCTACTTCATAACTGTAATTTTGCTACGAATGTATGTTATGAATCATAATGTCCATATATGATATGCAGAATATCTGATATGTGACCCCTGTGAAAGGGTTGTTCAACCTCAAAGGGGTTGTGACCCATAGGTTGAGAACCATTGCTCTAGGAAGTCACTAGTACAAGCCCTTTAATCGTAAAGGGAGAGAGGGAAGAAAGCCTTCTTAATTTCCCTCTTCTTTGCTCTTCAGAACCAAGAAATGATGCATGCTATTTCTTATCCAACAGGGGACCCTGCTCATCTCACCAGTGGGATACGGCAAGCTCTTCCACTGAGTGCAATAGGAGTAGAGGTGTGCTCGGGAGAGTGTCATGTCAATTTGGCAAGAGCCAGAGTTGTCTGAGATGAGGGAGCCTCAATTGAGACCATGCCACCATAAGATTGGGCTATAGGCAAGCCCGTATGGCAACTTCTTACTTAGTGATTGTTGGGGAAGAACTCAGCTCATTGGGATGGTGTCACCTCTGGGCTGATAATCTTGGATTCTATAACAAAGCAGGCTGAACAAGCCATGGAGAGCAAGCTACATTCCTCCATCGTCCCTGTATCAGTTCCTGCTTCAAGATTCCTGCCCTGCTTGAGTTCCTGTCCTGACTTCCATCAATGATGGACTATCACATGGAAGTGTGAGCCAAATAAGCCCTTCATTCCCTGGCTTGCTTTTGGTCATGGTGTTCATCACATAGTAACCCTCAGATAGAAATTGGTAGGTACCAGGAATATGGGGTATTGCTGTGACAGACCTGATTGTGTTTTGGGGGAGGGTTGTGGAAGACCTTCAGAACTTTGGGCTAGAAAAGCCATTGAAGGTTCAAACCTTGGTGAGCTGTTCTATGTTCTATGGGAGCTTGGAAGTGCAGATGATGGAGACCTGGCTTGTGAAGTTCCAGAGGGAATTTAAGAGTCATTTGAAGAGTGTTGAGTGGTTTGAATTAGGAACCTGTGGTTCTGGTGTACTGGGGATGAAGAGTCAGCCATGATGAACCAGAGACCCGTACCACTAGAGTGGAAGTTTTAGCTTGCTGGGGCAGTTGATGTTGGAACTGAGAAATTAGCAGTGATTAAAAAGAGACCAACATCATTGTGGTGAAATCTTCTGGGAAGTGTTTCCTCAGAGCCAACATTTAAGAGCTGCGTTCCAGAGGTGGCCAGGGTTGTACCTTGTGCTGGCAACAGGACTTGGTAATATGTAAGTATCACCCAGGTGGTACTGGTTTTGAAGGCATGAAGGGGGGTCATGGAGAGCAGCTGAGGCTTGGCACTGTGAGAGGCCAGGAGAGGCCACTGGTGAAAGTGTAGCCCAGTTGCAGCAGAGACCCCAGCATTTTGGAGATGCCAGTACCATGGGATGACCACCAAGAACAGCATCAGTGGTGTTGTGAAAACCAGAGCCTGGAAGACAAGCGGTGTGTACTGCAGAGAACAGAACCAGAGAAGTGACACAAACCCTTTGGCAGAATCCAGAAAATCTTGAGTCAATTCCAGATATTGTACACTGCATTTTTTTTATACTATTGGAGTTTGGTTTTGCTTTGATTTGATGGTGACTATGCCCTGGTTTGTCCCTCTTGAAGTAAGAATGTATTTAACTTCTTTTTGATTTTATAGGAGCCCACAGTTTAGAGACATTAGATTTTAAAAGACTTTGGATTTTAAGAGACTAGATATTTTGGAGAGACTGAGTTTTTAAGCATTTAAATTTTTAAAGGCTGTGGAACCTTTTGGGTTTGTAACCTGTTGTGATGTCTCTATTAATGTGTGATCTTAAAGATGAACAAGAAAGAAAAGATTGTGGATTAACGTGATTATCTGTGTGTCAAGTTGACAAAGGGTCAGGTGTGCCGCCTACTTTTATGTTATCCTGACGAAAGCAATAGTAACCCTAAGACAAGGTCTCTTTGTGCAGGTTTAAATCTTCTTGCAGGACTTGGGATGTATAAGATGAGTTTGTGGAGCACAAACTGGGAGAATGGCCACAGACTAAAATGCTAACCTTAGGTGTACCCACCATGCTGTACTTGTACATAGGTACGTTTGGTTAAGACGAGACTGGGGTGATCGATTACTATGTCTGTTATGGTGGTGGTGATGGTGGGCATTAGAGGTGGCCTGTGTTGGGAGAGGCCAGGTCAGTTCATTGTTTGTATATTTCTAGCTTTTTTTTTTTTTTTTTTTTTTTTTTTGCTATACAGTAAGACTTCTGTTCACCTCATGTAGCTTATATGCACAGTTTGCAGATAATCACCTGAAGAAGAAAATAACAGCTGGGCAGTGGTTGTACACTTCTTTAATCCCAGTCCTTAGGAGGCAGAGGCAGGCGTTTGAGTCCAGCCTGGTCTACAGAGTGAATTCCAGGACAGCCAGGGATGAATAGTGAGACCCTGTGAAACCCTCCAAAAGAAAGAAAGAAAGAAAGAAAGAAAGAAAGAAAGAAAGAAAGAAAGAAAGAAAGAAAGAGAGAGAGAGAAAGAAGAGAAGAGAAGAGAAGAGAAGAGAAGAGAAAAGAAAAGAAAAGAAAAGAAAAGAAAAGAAAAGGAAAAAAGGACAGAGAGGAAGAGGAGGAGGAGAAGTCATGCTAGAGAGGATGTGGATTAGCCAGTCACTGTGGAAATCAGAATGGTGTTTTCTCGAAAACCCTAAAACAGATCCAGTGATGCCACTCAAAGGAGCCTGATCTGTAGACATCGATTGGTACAGCCATATTCACTGAAGCACTATTCACAAGAACCGTGGGGCCAGCCTGCTGCCCATTGATGGTGTGTGTGGACAGAGAAAGTGAAATGTATTAATACAGCAGAGCTTCCTTTAGCCATGAAAGAGAGCAAAGCCAAGTCATTTTCAGGAAAACAGATGGGACTGGATGGAGATCCTCACGATAAGGAAAACAAGCCAGACCTAGAGAAACAAGCATCCCTTTTCCCTCATGCATAACCTAGACTTTTAAATAGAAAAAAGAAAAAAAGATGTGAAAGTAGCAGGGGTACATGGGGAGCAGCAGGAAGGGGGCAGGGATAAGAGGGGATGAGTGTGTACCACATGCACATATGAAAATGCCGTCATAAAACCCAGTACTTTGTATATTAATACATACTAGTAAAAAAAAAATGAATGGAAAAAAGTAATCAGTGAGCCAGGAGTTGATTTATAACTGAATCAGTTTCTAGTGAGGTCACTCCACTCCAAATATATATTTCAAAGCTCTGCGTGATGCTCAGAGCCATAGAGAGAAGAGACAGCCTACAAAGAGCAGATCTTGTCACTTATGGATCTGGTGAATGACACCGTTTGAATTGCCTCTTGATGGTTTATTATCCTACAAGTCTTAAGCGTTTCCCACAGTGAAGGAGGTCTTCAGACACCCACGTGGCCACTTGCCTTTCACTTCCAGTCCCCTAACAGAGTCTGCATCAAGCTCCACCGGGCCTTTCTTAGTCCTCATTTGCAAAGCATTTCGCTAACCAGATTCCCAGTTGATTTTTTTTTTTTTCAAGCGAGTGTTTCTCCATTGGTGAAGGTTGCTTATAAAGACAGTTGTACATCCTGAGCTCCTGCCGGATATCAAAAGACAGAATTAGCCATGAGCTTCTCCCTCTGTGCTCACCATGAAAATATTAAACAGGATGGAGGCGTGAGGAAGATGGGAACAGACACCTTTGTAGCTGGCTTTTTCCGCCGGATCCTGTGGCTCTGTCTCCATTTTGTGGAATATTTTTACAAATGTGTTTACTGACAGTTTTAGAAAGTGAAGTGGACCCGTGGCTTCATGTGTGTTATCTCCCAGTAGGGCTAGGATTGCTTGCCTAATGTGCTAACTAGGTGTCGTGAACCTGTCACACCTAGTAAGCAATACAGAAGGCAACCAGAACCCAAGGAAATGCCTGGAGCCTGGGCAGCTGTGTAAGTGGCTTGTGGACATACTGGGTTTGGTCTTGGAACAAAACTGGACCCACTCAGAGAGCTCATTTCATCGCTGTGGTTGGCCAGTCTTTGTTCTTCACTCTGAACTGCTCAACACTGTCCCAACAGACTACATTTTTTTTTTTCACTCTGGTCTGTTGGGATGGCATGAAACTGTCAGATGACTCACCTTTGAACTCCTTATAAATGAGACTTTTAAACAGAGCCACTTTATAAACTGGAGGGGGGAAGGGAGAAGGTAAATTATGCTACAGTTGCTGCTCTCAGGTCTTCTCCCTCCCAGGTGCTGGGAACAGGAGAGATGATCCAGAGACAGAAGGTAAAGTTCATTAGGTAGGGCTACTGTGCTGATGGAGTCAAGTCATTGGAGGCTGGGGCAGAACTGTCCATCTGAGGCAGAGAGTATGCCGGGACTCTGGGCCTTCAGCAAGCCATTCCTGCCCCCAAGTGTTCCTCTCACGTGTGCAATAGCAAAGCTTTTATTTTAGTCCAGGGAAAGGACATATGTTAAGCCAGAAGAGAGCAGCTAAGAGGCAGCCAAACAACTAGAGAGGAATGAGCCCTGGCTTCCTACAGCATGGCAGGATAGCCACTGCTTACAGAATCTGATATACTTGCTGGAACACCATGAACGTCCCCAGCACATAAGCGTGACTAATGCTGAGCAGGCAAGGGCTTATTACCCTGATGTGATCATCAGATGCTGAGTACATGCATCACATCACCTTACTGTCCCATAAAAACTACAAACATCGTGTCTTAATAAAAAGCAAACTACGACAAACAGCGAAGCAAGATGGCGGCATAGCCCTGTAGTCTTAGCACTGTCAAGGGGCAGAGGCAGGAGGACTGTTGTGAGTTTAAGGCCAGCCTATGTTACTGAGTAAGAACCTTTTTTCCTAGAAGGACGATGCCTGTTTGATCCCCTCTTGGAGCTTTTGGTCCTAGCTGAGCTGTTTCCATTGGAAGGAAGGTGGGACCGGGGTCACCACCCTCACTCTCACCCTCACCCAGAATGCTCTCCATCCATCTCCAGCCGTCTCAGTCATTTCTGTAAAGTGTTTTCATTGGAGGTCCTCATCTTTCCACTCTTCACCGATGGGTTTTCCTATCCATGCACTCGAGTCACTGAGAAGCCAAAGTAGATGATGAATTAGTTAGTGTTATTGACGTTCTGAACAATGAGCAGGAGGCTGATAATTTCAACAGTGGGAGGAAAGGTTCGGCCCCGGGGAGACACGGACTTGCAAATGTACAGAGTACAGCTTACTCCATTTTGAGAAACTCCAGCAGGTTTTTGTTTAGTTTTGTTGCACCCTAACAGGCCTGACAAGTGCCTGGCACATGCTTTTTGGTGGCCAACAGGCAAAGTACACCCAAATTACCCGATTACACACACCAACATCCGGGACGAGGACCAGGACCTGCCCACCTCAGGCACCATCCCTCATCCCTTAGTTGAAGACTCCAACAGTGACTTTGATACATTTTCCCTTCTTTTATCCTTTTATTTATGTGTAGCCTAGATGTGTATACGTGTGTGTCTGTGCGTGTGCAGATGTGCATGCAAGTGTGTGCACATGTGTATGGTGGCCTTAGGTCAATGTCTTAGGTCTTCATTCACCACTCGCTACATTACTGGTTTTTGAGATAGGGTCTCTCTCTCCTCCCCTCCCGGAGTCTGGAGCTTGTTGGCCGGCTATCTCCACCTCCCCGGCACTGGGATGACAGGTATTTGCTGTCACAGCAGGTTTTTAACCTGGGTGTTGGAGATCTGAACTCAGGTCCTTAGGTTTGCACAGTAAGCACTTTACACAGCTGAGTGATCTCTTCGGTCCTTCGTGCCCCCTTTTCTATTCATTCTAAAGGATACATGGTTTGTAGAGAGGAAGAGGGCCCAAGAAGCCCGTGAAGAAAATAAGAGTGCATTCCACACTAGAATTCCTCATGCACATCCTTGAGGATCCCTCACCTCCTCCCTTGTCTTTTCTCCTGGCCTCAGTTCCTGCCCTGCAACCATGTCCTCCGTCTCATGCCCCATTGGTCCATTCGAGGTGGAGTCATGGAATTAGGAGGGGAGAGGCTCCCTACGGTTAACTAGTGTTGACCTTGTTTGTTTAGGGGGGCATTTGTTGGCCCCTGTGCCCTTGCTTGTGCACATGTATTTCTTTATTCTCTTTGCATGTTCCTCTAATTGATCTTGAAAAGAAGGGACAGTTAAAGAAGACGTTAAGGTGAAATGAAGCCATAACCGCAGCTGGAGACTTTTATTAAGTGTGGCAAAGTTCCCTGGGCTGCGCTGAAATTGTTTATTGATTTTGGTATGGCTGGGTGCTCGGGAGTAATCGCCCAGAATGCCGCCTCAGAGGCCGATTGTTAGTTGTGTTCAGTGTCCCTCAGCCCCGCCTTCACTCTCGGAGCTTGCCTTCTTAACCTGTAAATAAATAGCAGCTTAACTCCTGAGGTGCCTCACCTGAGACCAGGGTAGCCAACCACCTATGGAAGGGCTGCCCCGAGAGAGAGGAAGCCAGGGTCAGGGTTGGTGGTGAGGGCATATCATTTCCCATCTTTACTATTGTTTATTTGCCTCTCCCAACCTCCATTCCCCTTTAGTAGTAAGGTCAGAAGTTTGCAGAAACAAAGTAAATTGAGGTTATTTTTGCAGCGGCGGCGGTCTGGCTCTTTCATCTCGTCTTTCTCTGTGCGTTTATCAGTTTCTGTGCTTTGTCTATGTTTGGGACTTCTGGTTTCTCTGTCACTGTAACCAAGCTTCCCTGGAGTCTCCACAGAGACAGGTGGTCTGAGGAATGGCCTGGGCTCTGCAGCAAGGTTTCCTGTGCAGGTCAGCTGAGAGGATGGGGCATGGGCAGGTCACGCAGCCTGGCCTGTGTGCTCAGGAGATGGACGGGAAGCAGAGTCCTAGCCTGGCTGAAGAGAAGGGACCAAGTGGTGAGAAGTAAGCCTGGAAATTTGGGTCGAATTCGGATCTCTGAAAAGAACTGGCAGACAAAGCTCATGATGCCTCCTGGGGTCCCAGGCTGACTGGCCCATCCTCTTCCTGAAATCATCTTGTTAGAGAATCAGGTTTGGTAGAGTTGGGAAGGTGGACATTGTCTGGGTGGATTATGTCCCACATTATCCAATGAGTCAATACAGCTGCTCTTTCTCCATCTCTTGAGATCTTTCCTTGGGTTCTATACATCTTCTCTCCAAGCCTCAGGGCAATGCTGTCAACCTGCTTGTAACACAGTATGTTGTTCCAAAACCACAGAGCCACCAGGCTCCAGGAAACAGGGTCTTACATGAGCTCTCCAGAACTAGGAGCTATTCAGTGTTTGCATTTGAGGGACTTGTCTCCTGGCTCTCCTTAACTATCTCTCTATGGAGCCGCTAATGCGCCCTGTCTTGACTTCTTTGTACTGGCCAGCCCCACCCCTTCTCACTCACTATTTTCTCTCAGAATCCAGAATCAGCCTTTTCTTCTCTTTCTTCTGAGCTTGGGGAATCCCCTGCTACCCACTGCCTTACAGGAAGAAGCAGAGACTATGTAGAACATACCACATTCTCAATATTTGAAAAGTGCCCACCTTCTTGATACACTTCCTGGTCCACCTAGATATTGTCTTAGCCATACCCAGTGTCTCTCGGAGAGAGTTCTCTTTCCAGGGAAGGTGTAGGACACTGAGCACTTACTTGGCTTTCACCCCTAAACCATTATAGATTATACCCTGGAGCCTTTTCCTGTGGTCCTTACAAAATCCTGGAGGCCAAGTAATTTAAAGAATAGAGGCTTAGCCACAGGATTCTGGAGGCTGGAGCATGGACTGGCATCTATCTGTTCAGTATCCTCTGCCTGGTGGAGGCTATCATAAGGTACGACGAGCTTGCTTCAGTTTGCCTCAGATCACTTCCTCTGCTTACATAGCTACCAGTTTTGTTATGGAGGTGTCTGATAACCTTATCCAAATGGCTTCTCAAAGCTCCTACTTTCCAATATTTCCAGGATGCAGATGCGACAGGTTTTTAACTCATGAATGCAGGGGACTATCATGGTGAAGAGGACTGGTAGAGCAGCAGGTCTGAGACGCCAGGAAGGTGGGAGGGTGCTTCCCACATCTTGGAGGATGAGGAAGCAGATCTAGGCCACCACTGGTGCCTTACATCCTCCAGCTAAGCCCATGTCCCAAGTCCCGAAGCTTTCATAACCTCCCAAACCAGTACCACCAAATGTGGACGGAATGTTCAAGCACATGAGCCCATAGGGTCGAGCTGGGGGCATTCCACAATCAAACCACAGCACACGCTTCCATTTCTCATCCTGCCCAGGAGAATTCACATTGGCTCCATCAGCCAACAGGGCTTGTAGGGCTTGTTAAGATCAAGGCAGTGCTCAATACCACCAAAATGAAATGAAGTCAAGTTAACTCTGTGACCATAACTTCAATCTGGAGTCTCAGTAGAATCAAAAGATTTTTAAATGTAGGATGATAGCTTACTCAACTTCAAAAACTACTTCAATGGGCCAGGCATGTGCACACCTTCAATCCCAGCACTTGCGAGGCAGAGGTAGGAGGATCTCTATGAGTTTAAGGCTAGCTTGGACTGCCTGAAAAGTTCCAGGCCAGCGAGGACCATGTAAACAAACAACAGATCTGTTTGTCCTAAACAAAACAAACAAATAAGCAAACAACCCCTTGTAAGAAACTACTTAGGCAGGCTGGATCGATGGCTCAGCATCTAAGAGTACCGGCTGTCCTTCCAGAGGGCCTAGGTTTGATTCCAAGCATCCACCTAGTGGTTCACAATTATCTGTAACTCTAGTCCCAGGAGAGGTGATACTCTTTTCTGGCCTCTGTGGGCACCTGACACACATACAGACTAAACACTCATACACATAAAATAACTATTTTTTTAAAAAGACGTAACTGGACCACTATTTTATTGAAACTGAGATCTGAACAGTGTTAGATCAAGTCTGACCTGTAGATAGAAGCCTGATTTTTACAGCAGCAGTTTATAGACTGCTACTAATTGTGGTAATAATGTCTCCTTTGGAAATAGCATACATCTTTGGAATTTATTTATTTTTATATTAAACAGACTGTTCAGATCCCAACATCATCTTTGATTTTGATCCTGGGCAAGGTTATTAGCCCTTATAATTAAATCTTCCTTATATAAAATGGGGATATAAAGACTATGTAGGGCACGGTAGGCAACTGTTTTCTGTAACAAGCCAGGCTGCCCAATCCAAACATCTTTATTACCACACTCAATTGTCATTGTATTAAAGTAGCAGTGGCCAGGCACATTGGTGAATGGGCACTAGTGTGCTCCAACAAAACTTGATTGATTCAAAACAGCAGTGGATGGATGTGGTTGAAGTGTGCCAAAGCATTCTATAGATTAGCTATCTGGAAAGTGATCTGCCATTCATAAATATGAAATGCTACCATCATCGAAATGGCTCGGGTGCCTGCTGCCAAGTCTGCTGACCCGAGTTCAATCCGTGGAATCAGCATGGTGGCTGGAGAGAACTGGCTCTCCCAAGCTGTCCTCTGACTTCTACATGTGCCCCTTGCCATGTGCTTGGTCTCTCCCCAAATAATTAAATGTAATTAAGTAGTTTTTAGGCAGAGTGGTATACTCATTTAATCTCAACACCTGGAAGGCAGAGGCAGATGGATCTCTGTGAGTTTGAGGATGGCCTGGTCTACACAGCAAGTTTCAGGCCAGCCAGGGGTACATAGTGAGACCATGTCTACAAAACAAAAGTGACAACCAAAAGCTTTTAATGAAGTGCCACATCTGTCATCAATCACAGAACAGTTGGCAAAGACTTAGACATATTAGCCAACTGGTTTAGCCGGGACAGTATGGTCCTCCATTCCTTCCCTAGCCACACAGAATTTAGAATTCTTCCTAGAATCCCTCACTCTGTGGCCTCCAGTAGAGACAGTGATTTTTGACCTTCCCTGACCCTGTCTTGAACAACAATAAAACAGGGATTGGGGGAAGCGTGACGACACAAATCAATAGGTTATCCCAACAGGCTGGCTCTTTGAAGCTGTTTTCTCTCGGACATTTGCAGCAGTAACAAAGATGAATAGCGACTCCCTGCCATTGCCATAGGAGCCCTAGATGGCTCAGCCCTCCACTCACAGTGTGACCTCTCTGGTGGGTTTGGGCTGGATGAGGACGAGGAAAAGCCAGGATTGGGCTGTGCTAAGAGGACAGGCACAGGCTACCTCACTTCCTCTCTATTGCTGTCAGACAAACCGTTTCTCACTGGCTGCCCATCGCTCTCCTTGTTACTTCTCGTTTATTCACCCCCTAGTTTATATCCACTGACAAACACTGATTGTATACAGGCCACTGGAGCCTTCAGATACCTTGAGCCCTAGGAGCTCCTCCAGCATTTCATTTGCCTGATTCTGAGCAAAATGTTGAGCAGGTGGCCAAAGCCTGTTCTAGGACCCAGGAGAAGAAAGGGGAAGGAGGGGAACCCAATGGCGCCCTTCTTCTCAGATGCACCAGCTGGAGGTGTGAAGAGGAGGCTGAAAAGGTACAGGAGCCTCTACTGTTTTGTTTTGTTTTTTTCCATTGACAGCACTCCCCTCCATGGGCAGTGGATGTGGCAGAGAAGAAGGGAATTAGCAGTGATGGCCAGTCAGCTGGATGACAGTGACAGCCAAAACGTACCAATTACTCATATATACAAATAGTATTCCTACTTCTTGTCTTCTCCTCTTCCTCTTCCTCCTCCTTCTTTCCTTCCTCTTTCTCCTCCTCCTCCTCTCCCTCCTCCTCCTCTTTGGTTTTTCAAGACAGGATTTCTCTATATAGTTGTGGCTGTCCTGGAACTTGCTTTGTAGACTGGGCTGACCTCGCATTCACAGAGCTCTGCCTGCCGCTGCCTCCCGAGCGCTGGGCCTGAAGGTGTGCGCCACCATGTCTGGCTCTGCTTCTTATCTCAGTTTCCTAACCATCCCCACGAGGCAGACATGGTTGGCCGCCACACAGCCATGTTGGACCAGAGATGGCAAAGGAAGCCAGGTAGTCTTGCTCATGATGTGAGCTTCCCTGTGCTCCCTACACTCATTCACGTTCGTATCTCCTCAGCTTGGCTGTGAGCTCCTGGTGCTGTGGGCGGTGTTTTTATACTGTAGAATACAGCACACATACAGAGAACCGCGTAAGGGCATTGAGTCACTCAAAGGGCACTTTACCGCTCAGACATTGCTAACGCTGTGGAAAACCCTGAGGCCCCTCTTCAGTTCTCACTCTTCTTCATGAATAACAGCCCACTGGGTAGTTTTGAACGCTTCCGAGCTAGAACTATGTGGGGTTATGAAGAAGAGCCTCCTTTTGCGTCTGGCCTCTTCCAGCCCACCATGTGTGGGTGAGCTTCTAGCACACTGGGTTTGTGGCTGTGAGCATTTGTTCCCACCTGAGTGTAGTGTTCTTCTGTAGGAACATACAGTTCTAGTGCTGGTGGGCACTGGGGAATGTCAGGAAGACGCCACTACACACACAGTAGGCCTGCATCTCAGAGTCCCCATGTGCATATTCTTTGGAATATAGGAGTGGAGTTTCTGGGTCAAAGTGTGTCCCTCCCTGTGTTGGGCTTTGGTTTGAGCTTCCCACTAGCAGTACAGGAGGGTCCTTGCAACTTGGCACCTCGATAACACTGGGGAAAGTGAGTTTGCAGCAGGCCCTAAAAGTGGCCAGCATTTTCATGTCTCTGTTGGCCTTTTGAAGCCTTCATTAAAGCCTCCTTCTCTTTTTTATTGTCTGTGTTTTCCCCTTTAAAACCACTTTTGGGCTGTATTAGTCAGGGTTCTCCAGAAGAACAGAACCCCGAGAGTGAATACACGTCACAAAAGGGGCTGTATTAGATTGGTTTACATGGAATGGGCTGAGTAGCCCGGCAATGGCTGTCTGACCTTTAGAGAGGCCTAGAACACCACAATCAACTCAGTCCATGAGACTGGATGCCCCAGTAGCCCCAGGCTGGCACTGAAGGCTGGAGATTCTAGGAGAGCAGTGGGTCTCAGCTTACATTGGAAAGCTGATGAAGCTGGGTTCTGACCCCTGCAAAGATAGAAGAGGGCAAGCAGGAACAGCGACGACTGGATAGACCCTCACCAGCAGGAAAGGAATGCAGAGGTGAACATAAAAGCAACTGGAAGGTGCCACCCACTGTGGGAGGGTCTTCCTGCCTCAGTTAGTCCTTCCTGGAAATCCCCTCACAGACACTCCTCCCCACCCCTTGCATATCCCTTAATTTCAGATCCAATCAAGTTGACTAACAATCAAAAATGTTGACTGTAAATCATATGTGGGTGACATGTAGGGTCATCTTGCTCTCTTCCTTTACTCATACCGCCTTGATCCCAGGTCATTCATTCCCAAGCCACTATTCCCTATGGCTTCCTTGGCTTTGTAAGTCAAGTGATCCTGTGGGTGTGTTTGGGTGAGATGTAGCTCCTGCCTCTAGACTCCCTTCTGTTCTGTAGGTCCAGTTGGCTCCCCATGCATCACACTACCTTGTCCCCTGAGAAGCCCCCTCGGGGACCATGTCATGGTTCTGCTTTGTGTCCCCAGGACTTCCCAGCCGCTTGACACATAATAGATGGTTTAGTGACTACATACCAGGTGTAAGGTCTTCTCAAACTGGCTTCCAGCTTTTGCTTAGCAGAAGGCTGTGGCAGGATAGAAGGGGAAAGATTCCACTCTCCTCCTGCAGTGGAGGCTGGACTTGGAGGGAACTTTGCACCTCAGCTTTTATCCGAGTAGTCAGACCCCAGTGTCTGCAACTGGCAGAATCCAAATGGCTGGAGGCTTAGTGGAACTGGAAAGCTGTGGCACAGAAGGATGTTAGAGGTGACAGCCACAGTGGTGTAGGTTAGCTGGCCGTTCTTGGCAATGGCAGTGGCAGCTAGCTTTGCTCCCTCAACCATGGTGTCCTACTTTGCTTCTTAGTTTCTTTGACCAAAACCCACCAGGGAAGTTTATCTGGCTTATATGATCCGTCACCAAGGGAAGAACCCTGAGGCAGGAGGTAGGACCCAGACCAGAGACCATAGAGGGATGGTTACTGTCCTGATCTCCATGATTTGCCCGGTTTCATTTCTTCTGTGCTCTGGGCCCACCTGCCAAGGAGCAGTACCACCCACAGTGGGCTGGGCCCTCCCACATCAATCATTAATCGAGAAAATGCCCCACAAGCTTCCCTACAGACAAATCGAACGGAGGCATTTTCTCAACTGAGGTTCCTTCTTCTCAGATGACCCTAGCTTATGTCAAATTGACCAACCAACCAAACAAACAAACAAAATGACTAACCCGGTGGGAATAGAGGCTTCCTCACAGGCACAGAGACAGTCGCACACTAAAGCACCCTCAAATCTAATTTGAACGGCCTCCACTGCCTCCCTCCCACTCACAGGAACATCGGGAGCAAGGCCTTGACCAGCTCTCCATCCTGCAGGTGGCAGCCGCAGGGATCTTTCAGAGTTGGTACCCTGGAATCCCTCACTGCAGCTATGGCTTTGGAGGGCGGGGGTACTCTGAGCTGAGCCTAGGAGTTGTCTCTACCTTGCACTTCTTGAAGAGGGCTGAGTTAAAGCTTCAGAAAAGAAGAGTGTCACCAGGGATGGTTTTAAGGAAGGGACATTGCTAATTAACAAGGTGCATGGAACTTCAAAGGCTGATCTTTGTGGGGAAAATATAACTAGTAAAAATACAGTGATTTTACATCTGCCCACATTAACTGAGCAGTCTTTCATTTGGAAAGCCGAATCCACTGATAATCCCAAATGCACCCCTGATTTCAGAACACACACAAACACACACACACACACACACACACACACACACACAC
>JADRCD010204209.1:0-14807 GCA_019843815.1 Montemys delectorum | reverse complement strand
TGCTTCTTCTAGGGTGTAGTTTTGCTCCTTATGTTGATGTTTTCCATTTATTATCCTTTGTAGGGCTGGATTTGTGGAAAGATATCGTGTAAATTTTGTTTTGTCATGGAATATCTTGTTTTCTCCATCTATGGTAATTGAGAGTTTTGCTGGGTATAGTAACCTCAGCTGGCATTTGTGTTCTTATAGGGTCTGTATGACAACTGCCCAGGATCTTCTAGCTTTCATAGTCTCTGGTGAGAAGTCTGGTGTAATTCTGATAGGCCTGCCTTTGTATGTTACTTGACCTTTTCCCCTTACTGCTTTTAAAATTCTTTCTTTGTTTAGTGCATTTGGTGTTTTTATTATTATGTGTCTGGAGGAATTTCTTTTCTGGTCCAGTCTATTTGGAGTTCTGTAGACTTCTTGTATGTTCTTGGGCATCTCTTTCTTTAGGTTAGGGAAGTTTTCTTCTATAATTTTGTTGAAGATATTTACTGGCCCCTTACATTGGGAGGAGTCTTCACTCTCTTCTATATCTATTACCCTTAGGTTTGGTCTTCTCATTGCATCCTGGATTTCCTGGATGTTCTGGGTTAGGAGATTTTTGCTTTTTTGCATTTTCTTTGACTGTTGTGTCAATGTTTTCTATGGTGTCTTCTGCCTCTGAGATTCTCTCTTCTATCTCTTGTATTCTGTTGGTGATGCTTGTATCTATGACTCCTGATCTCTTTTCTAGGTTTTGTATCTCCAGGGTTGTTTCTCTTCCTGATTTCTTTATTGTTTCTATTTCCATTTTTAGATTCTGGATGGTTTTGCTCATTTCCTTCACCTGTTTGATTGTGTTTTCCTGTAGCTTTTTAAGGGATTTTTGTGTTTCCTCTTGAAAGGCTTCTAGCTGTTTACCTGTGTTCTCCTGTATTTCTTTGGGGGTGCTATTTCTTAAAGTCCTGTATCATCATCATGAGAAGTGATTTTATATCTGAATCTTGCTTTTCCAGTGTGATGGTGTGTCCAGGACTTGCTATGGTGGGAATATTGGGTTGTGATGATGCCAAGTAACCTTGGTTTGTGTTGCTCATATTCTTATGCTTGCCCCCTACCATCTGGTTATCTCTAGTGCTACTTGCCCTTGCTATATCTGACTGGAGCCTGTCCTTCCTGTGATCCTCATTGTGTCAGAACTCTCCAGAGTCAAGCTATCTCTGTGATCCTGTGATTCTGGGATCCTGTGATCCTGGGCTTGTTAGAGCACCCGGGAATGGAGCTTCCTCTGAGTGTTTTGGGATTGACTGCAGAGTTTGCCCCCAAGGTCTGCTCATGGCACTGGCTGGCCCAGACAGACCAGAAGCAACCTGAGCCACTGGGCTTGCAAAGTTCCTGTGTGCCTGGTCTCGCTGGTCCCAGGTACTCCTGGTATTGGGACAGATGTTGTGTCCTCCTCACCTCTGATCCTGGGCGTGTTTGATGAAAGAGATTTTAAACGATGCTTTTATTTTCTCAAACTTTATTCTGACTCAAACATCATTTCCGATAGTCAGTGATTCAGTGTCTACACCTGACAGGAACAACCAGCAAAGAAGAACCACGAATTCAGCTGCCAGGAGGAAGAGATCTGCACAAGTCTTTAGTAGCACACAATTCTCTGAAACTGAATGATGAGCTTCCCTAGAGCCATCCAGTCTGCCTTTAGTTCAAGACCCAGGTGGTAGACTGTGTGATTAGAGCCACTGAACACTGTTCTGCACCCCAGGCCCCAGCTAAGTCCCATGTGCCCCAGGAGCAGAAGCTTTCAGTGGCAAGTGTTACAAGAGTGACTACTTCGTTCTTGTTTTTGCTAGAATTGAGCTCCTTGCATCCAGCCCCTGAGCCCTGTGATCATTCCGTTATGCACAGTGTTCTGTTAAGCTCTCCTGTTTGATAAAAAATTCAATCTAGTGGGCAGAGTTCCTGCTCATACACACAGGGAAAAGGCAGTTCCGTTGCATTTCTCTTTTAGGATCTGTCCTTTCCTTGAACATGGCCTCCAGAGTAGTTTTACATATGTGAGGTCTTGTCCTGGCTTTTTAAAGCTCCCGCCAGACTCTCTCTCCCACAAAGTATATAAATGTACAGTCAGAGGATTCCCATCCCGAAAGCTGCCACTCTTTCCCATCAGCTCACCATCCACATGGTCTCCCATCCATTCACTGTCCGCATGGTTCCATCCACTCATTGTCCAATATGCCCAGTGGACGTGTATCATGATTTCGTTATCCACTCATCAGTTGATGGACATCCAGGTTGGGTGTGTTTTCTAGGTATCTTGACTACAGCCGCAATGAACATGGACTTCTAAGTATTTTTTGAAGTAGGATGTAGAGTCCTTTGGGTTTGTCCAGAAGTGCTAAAGCTGGATCACATACTTGGTCTAATTCTGGTTTCTTGAGAAACATCCAGATTGATTTCCAGAGTGGCTGCCCTAATCCAACTAAGACTATGTAAGGATGCCCCTCTTCCCACATCCGTACCGCCATTTGCTGCCATGTGTATTCCTGATCATGGCCATTCTGACTAGATAGATCATATTTTGGTTTTAATTTGCACTTCCCTGATAGCCAAAGGGCATTGAATGTTCTTAAATTATTTACTAGCCAATTTATTTCTTGTTCTGAGAACCTTCTGCTTAGCTCTATAGCTCTATTTCATTGTATTTCACTTTTCTCATTATTATAACCAAATACTTGACCTATTATGTGAGGATAACCAATTATGTGAGGAAAGATTTATTTTACCTTACAGTTTTTTTTTCTTTTCTTTTTTGTTTTGTTTTGTTTGTGGCTGGTCATGTTAGGTGGGGCAGGAGGAGAGAAGATTGAAGGTGGCAGACATAATGATTCAAAGACTCAGCACTTGAGCAGGCAAAGCTAGAGTTGGGCTGGCCTACTTTTGCCTGCCAGGCCTCACTCTTAGATTCCCAAATCTCTCAACAGTACTTGCAGCTGGAACCACGCTTGGAAGACATAAGATGATTGGAGGACATTTTATATTCAGATTACAACATGAGAGACTGTGTTGAGGGTACAGGGGGGAGTGTAGAAGATTGCTAAGATGGCTGTCTAGTTGATCGTAGACAAAGCTGGTGGTAATGGGGGGGCAGTATATGCCAAGATCAGTGATGGGTTTGGATACGTTTTAAGAATAATGCTTTCTGATCAGTAGGCATGGAAAGTTACTACAACTAGCTCTTCCTGCTTCCAGGATTTCATAGATACACAAGGGCTTAGGGATATAGCTATAGAGTGCATGTTTAACATATGTGGCCTGTAGTTTAGTCTGTCCCAAGCAGAAGCAGCATACACACATATACACAAACACACACATGCATGAATACATACTTGTTGATCATGATCATGATACTATCTTATTTTATTTTTTAATTAAAATATAATTACATTATTTTCTCTTTCCTTTTCCTCCTTCTAACTTCACCCATCTCACCCTGTCTCCTCAAAATCATGACCTCTTTTTCTTCAGTTGTTATTGTTACATGTATATGTATATATAAAGACATACACACACACACACGTGCATGTATTCATACATCTTACCCAATGCACAATGGCCAAGGGCTACAAAACACCTGACATGCTGGAAAGGACTGGAGGAAAAAGAAACCTTTAGTCACTGTTTATGGAATTGTAAACTGGTCCAGCCACTCTTTAAATGGATCAGAATTCCTTTATGGTTGTTACATTTCCAGCCATACCGGTACAACAGAGATGTCTTCACTCACTGGTTTCATTCTCCCACCATGCATCATGAAACAGAATGAAGGAATAGATTATTACTTTGCTCTGATGCTTGTTAATTTTTACTTCTTTCCGATTTGTATTTCATCTCCAGGAATACTTGCCCCTCACCTTTTGGATCACCTTGTTGGATGCCTTTTATCAAAGCCTGGTCTGCTTCTTCGTGCCTTACTTTGTAAGTCATTGTTTGCTTGATGTGTTTGCCATTAATGAATCAATGATGCTTCTATGTACTTTGCTTCTGGTCTCCGGTTGACTCTCAGTTAACCCCCCCCACACACACACACTCACAATATGCTAGCTCATGGATTTAATTAAGTACTCAGTTGAGTATTCATAGGTCTCTTGTTAACACTAAATTGTCTACTGATTTTTTTTCCAGTGGCTTAAATAAAATTTAAATTTTGTCCATATAAATAAATTATCCAAAACTTAATATAAGAAATATAAGAGCTTTATTAGGAGGCTAATTCTATCAGCATTACACACAATATTAAATTTAAATACAGAATATCTTCAAAATTTAATAGAAACCACTTTTTACAGATAAGTTAGAAGGTAACAGAAGTAGACAAAAAGTGTGAAAAGGTTCATTTTAAACATTCACGCTGGCACGGAGCACCACAGACATGCTTGCAAGTGCCTGTCTGCACCTTATTCCAGAAAGAAACATGTGTGTGACCATGAAGTAGGTTGGCAGTTCACAGCATTGAGAGTAAAAACTGATGATGCTCACTCACTAGGCTGTCAGTTTCTCTGCCCTGTTCAATTTAAATTACTTGAATTAGGCTCCCTCGAATATATGACTATATTACTCTTCAAGAGGAATTTATACAAAGCAACTGCAAGTGCATTCAGAAATGGGAACTGAGAAAGCAGGGAATTGTATCATTTGAGGAATGGCATAAGAACTTCAAGATGATTGGGTAGGGGAGGGTGCTGTTTACCTAGAAGTTTAAGCTTAGGTTGTTTATCCTTACTGCTGCTTCAATAGTGTATTAGGTGAGATGCATTTGATACGTCTGTGTGCCTTCAGGAGTTAAAACTGTGAACAGATGCTTCTAGAATTATGATTCAGAATGAATTGGAATTCCACCTAAAAACTCACAATGGACAAAGATAGCCTAGCTGGGAGAGTCAGTCTCAGTTCTGGAAATGGTCCTTTTTCCTAAGTAACCAGTTAGTAGAACTATTGCAGAGAACGCTCAAGCTACATTTGAGCCCGAGGTAAAATGGTGTTCCTCTAACAAGTGTGTGCAGCTCCTCACGCTCACCCCCTGTTCTTTCCTTGTAGACCTATCAGGGCTCTGGCATTGACATCTTTACCTTTGGGAATCCCTTGAACACAGCAGCTCTGTTCATCATTCTCCTCCACCTGGTGATTGAAAGCAAGAGTTTGGTGAGTGCATTCCTTATGCTTGGGGGATGTCTTCTGTTAGCGGTGGGCCTGCCAAGCCCTCATAAGAGCCATGAGACTGTGGAGAAAGGGTCTTTCAGGGAAAAACTCAGGGTCACCGGGTGCCATGATGGTGAGTCTAGAAAAAGGGAAAGGTGCCTGTGTCTTTGTTTCAGTCACTGGTAGGTACTTCGTAGCAGTGTGTATTATTCAGTGGACAAGAATTTACCATCTGTGCACAATAGGCTTTGAGACCAAGCTGATGGCTTTGGACCAAAGTCAACGACATCCTGTGCCATGACCCCATTCTGTTGTTTTTACTAAATGTCCTTGAGATAACATAAAATATTTTTTATTTTTTATTTTTTTATTTTTGGGTAAAGATGTTTTTTTCTATATTTTCTTATTACACTTGGGATGAATTCAAAAACCCTAATACAGCTCATCAGAACTTGTGCAGTGAGACTCTTAACTCGTGCCTAGCTTCATTTCATTAGTCAAGGGATGGCACAATGTCATTCCTCTTCCAGCTCCTCAGATGCTTTCAGTTCACTGTCAACGTCAAAACCTCTTTACTTGCCATGTCTATGCATGGAGATACTTATAGATTCTCCTGTGTCTTAGTTACGGTTATAGGGCTGTGAAGAGACACCGTGACCAAGGCAACTCATAAAGTAAATCATTTAGTTGGGGCTTGATTACAGTTTCAGAAGTTCAGTTCATTGTCATCATGGTGGGAAACATGGCAGCACGCAGGCAGACATGGTGCTGGAGGAGCTGAGATTTCTACATCTTGGTCTGCAGGCAGCAAGGGAGAGACTATGTGCCACATTGAAAAAAAATATATGTATATGTATGTGTGTGTGTGTGTGTGTGTGTGTGTGTGTGTATATTACCTCAAAGCCTGCGTATACAGTGACACAATTCCTCCAAAAAGGCCACACCTCTTAATAGTGCCATTCCCTATGGCCAGGCATTCCAGCATAGGGATCTGCAGGGGCCATACCTACTCAAACCACCAGACCTTGTATTTGTGACTTTTACCAACTTCAAAAATAATACTTTAGATCACTGTGTATCTCAGTACTCACTCTTTACCCCTTCAACTTTTCCTGACTCATCATTAGCTCATCTTACTCTCTTGCTTTTATTCATAAGCTTAAAAATAATTTATATTATTCAATGATGGGATTATCTGATTCATGTTCATCTTCCTCATCAAATTACAATCTCTGTGAGCTCAGGGCTCAGGGCAATTTTGTTCACCACGTAAGCCAGTGTCAGAGAGAAGGCTAAGTCAGAGTAAGCCTTGTGAGTGAAGAGGAAGATACCTGACCATTTGGGGAGTGTATTTACTATCAGGGTAAATAAATGGATTTCAAACAGGAACTCATGAGTGAGGTTATGGTTTAAAATATATGATGCTGTATTATCATTATTATAACAAGTTATAAAGTAGGAATGAACATATTTTTGGCATCCTATGCTTTTCTTATGCAAGGATGATCTTATAAATCCTAAATGTGATAAAATTTTAACATGCAAACAGCAGGTTGGCTGAAGGAAATCCAAAATCTGTAACCATTTGGTCTTCTTTGAACATCTGTTTAACTTTTAATCAATTGTCAGGGATACTTTTGGTTCTGCCAAAAGACATGCCACAGACTTTGTATGTGTCCAGAGGAACTGACACATAGTGTATACCAGTTGAGGTTCACTCATTCAAAGCAACAACAGTCCATTCTGGATAACCTAAGCAAGTAGAACTGTTCTGAAAATTACATTGAGGAACCATGGTTGAACAAACATGTAATTCTCAGAGAGCTAACAGAGGGCCAGGGAGGAGAAACTAGTGGGTATGCTTGTCAGAATCCATACTGGTCTGAACCCACTGCATGCGTTTTCTTCTGCTTTTACCTCACTGTCCCTGAGTCCCAGTTTCAGGTGATGGAGTCCTTAGTCTCTGGCTTCAGTCACAGGCTTTAGAATGAGAGGAATGTGTTGCCAACACTATACTCAATGTTGAGTGTTCTCTCCAAGAAGAATAGATAAAGCTAAAAACACAGAAGTGTCTCTGTAGAAGTTACATCTTGAAGTAGTGTTTCTCCTGCCAGAGAATGTACAACCAGAGCTCATGGACTTTGTAGTGCCTTTTCTAGAAGAGTTAGCCATTTTGAGCTCATGAATGACATGTCCTTCAAACTCTTGTTCCTATATTGTGGCCACCTCTCACTTCCTAGGCAGTTTTACCCAGCATTCTGCATATTCACTTCCTTATGTCAACTCATTTACAACTATGGGCTGCCATGTCATCGTCTCACTTGTAGAAGAAGCACATAAGGAGAGAAAAAGACACTGGAATAGTGCTCAGATTCAATGGAGAGCATTTGAACAAGAAAAGCAGAAAGGAAGGAAAGAAGGAAGGAAGGAAGGAAGGAAGGAAGGAAGGAAAGGGAGGGAGGAAGAAAGAACAGAGGGAGGGAGGAAGAAAGAACAGAGGGAGGGAGGGAAGGAGGAAAGGAAGAGAGACAAAGAAATGAATGGGAGAGAGGGCAAAAGGGAAGGAGGGAGGAAAAGGAAGAAAGAATATAGAAAGCAAGCATAAATAAAGAATAAACCCATTGTTCTAGAGGCATGACATTGTTAATCATGGAATTACCCAACATTTTCTGGAAAGCTACATTTTATAAAATATGAACAATCTTTGTGACTTCTGCAAAGACATGTACTTTGGGGAAATACTTTGCATAGTCAAAAACAAAGTAAGAGTGAATTACACCTTATTTGAAAATTACAGTTCTAGAGAGGAGGTTTATAAAGACAGTGTTTCGAGTAGGAGGAAAGCCAACCCCTCCCCCCAACAGTATGCACACTGTTGAGTGTGACGCATGCTGCACTAAGTGCCATGGAAGAAGGCACAGCAGCTCTTACAAGCTTCTCCCCTGAGAGTTCTAAACATCGGTCCCCACTCATTGATCCTTGCTTTATTGAAGGGGAGTAGAGAATTGCAGGCCACTTGAATACTAACTCAGGGAAGAGAATTAGAGTATGGCTGAGCAAATGTAGTTTCTACTAGATATGTGAATGGCTGAAGTTTTGAAGATTACCGAACTAAGGTAACACCTTTAATCAAATCAATGAGTGGCTGTATAAGAAAACAAATGAGGGATTATATAAAAAAAGAAAAAGGATATTCAAGCACCTGCTGGTACATGGACAGTACAAATTAAACCAGACAACGGAATTGCCCATTGACTTTTGATTTAAGTTTGTAGAATTCAAACACTAACACAAGCCACTCTTGAATGATGTTCTTCCCTTATGCCCTTGTGTCTTGTGTGGTAAGGTCTGTAACAGAGCTCAGATGTACTTTGTTCCTTTAACAGAGAGGGTTTTGCCAGGTTGCAATAAGCCATCAGTAAGCATTCCTTTCCGGGCCCTTTCTGTCTTTCAGACTTGGATCCACATGCTGGTCATTGTTGGGAGCATCTTGTCCTACTTTTTCTTTGCCTTGGCTTTTGGAGCCTTATGTGTCACTTGCAACCCACCCTCCAACCCCTACGGGATTATGCAGAAGCACATGCTAGACCCTGTGTTCTACTTAGTTTGTGTTCTTACAACCTGCGTCGCGCTTCTGCCCAGGTATGTAATTTGTTTGCTTCTCAAGACAGTAAGTACATGGAATCAGAGGCTTCAAGTAACTGCTAAGGATGAATCACAGACCACCCTGTTCAGCAATAAGAAAGCCAGCCTGCATGCTGGCTAAAATATTGGTTTCAGCTGGTGTACCATAAGCAGACCAAGACTGAGTGAGGGAAGACGTGTATGTCTCTGTCATGGAAAGAAACCAATTTGATGGATAGCT
Organism: Montemys delectorum; assembly: GCA_019843815.1. Taxonomy (NCBI): domain Eukaryota; kingdom Metazoa; phylum Chordata; class Mammalia; order Rodentia; family Muridae; genus Montemys; species Montemys delectorum. The sequence continues at coordinate 5,776 of JADRCD010204209.1, read as the reverse complement.
CCCAGGAATAAAGAAACTTCGCTTCATGGGGTTATGTGGGGATTTCTCATGTCCTATCTTTTGCTCTGCCATCCCCTGAGCCCTTGCCTTGGTCTGTCTTACAGCCCCAACAGAATATTCAAACTGGGTAACTGACAAACAGAAATGTCCGAGCTCAGAGCTCTGGAGGTTGAAAAGTCCCACGTCAAGGTCCAAGCAGGTCATTCCAGGATGAAACCTTCATGCTGCATCCACCCCTGGCAAAGGTGGAAGAGCAGACCCCTCCCAGCCTTGTTACTTCATAAAGATTCCCCTACATATTATTACAGAGTACAACGTCTGTCGCATGCCAAAAGAAAAGAAGCTTCCTCTGGGTCACGGGATGGAGCTGCTAACAGGAGCCATCTTCACTTATGTAGAAGAATCTCCTGTGCTTTGGATATCTCCCTCCACAAAACTCATGCTGAAATTTATTTCCATTGTGGCAGGAGAAGAAGGGAGTCTTTATGCTTATTTGGCAGCCATCTAGAGGGTGCTTATTATTTGCTAATGTTAAACAAATATTAAGTTGCTTAATATTTTCTAATCATTTTGAGTTTTTAAAATCAGGGTATTGCACAGTAACCCAAACTGGCCTGAAACTTACTGTCAAGCTTTAGGTGGCCTTGAACTCACAGCTACTCCTCTAATTTAACTTCCTAAGTGTTAGAACTGTAAAGGCTTACCACCATGCCCAGTTTAATATTATTCTTAATCTCCATTTTATAGCGGTCTTACCTTTCTCTATCTCAGAAGCCAAGTGATATTTACTTGTTTTTTTTTTTTTAACTAATCAGTATTCTCCGTGGGCCCCCTGATGCAATGGGAGTGAACATAACTCTACGATGTTCTTTGTAACCTAGGTTTGTGTACCGAGTTCTTCAGGGATCCGTGTTTCCATCTCCAATTCTCCGAGCCAAGTACTTTGACAGACTACCTCCAGAGGAGAGAGCAGAAGCTCTCAAGAGGTGGAGAGGGACTGCAAAGGTCAATCATGGGGCATCTACATGTGCCAGCCAATCAGCTGCTAAGTCAGGAAGACCCACACCTGGTTCTTCCGCTGTCCTTGCTATGAAGTCAACAACAGTGTGTACTGTTGAACATAGCACATGTGAGACTGGGCTAGACCTTCGCTACTCTGAACCTGGGGCCTCAAAGATAACTGGACCCTCAGCAAGTTAAACACTCCAGGATACCCTGCTTAGGGTTGCTGGCAGTCTTTCAAGTTTGGAAGGATGTAGAAGAGTCATCTCTCAGACGTGAGGATGGATTACTTGTGGCTGTGTACAAGGGATATCAGCATGAAAAAAAAGAAGAACCTGTCTACAATTGTATACCTGTGGACATTTGTAAACAAGGGATAGTGTTTGACCTGAGCAGAGTTTAGGGAAATGGAATATTTAATTCAGGATAATATGTTGTTTTTGTGAAACTTTTTGATTTTTGTAAAGGAATTTTAATTGTCTTATAAATGCAGACATTATCAAAGAAACTTATTTGAAATATATTTATTTTACAGATAAGCCTCGTGCATTTGAAAAATTTAGGTGAGATCCAACCTGAGCATCTCCTTATGAAAAAAGAAAGTACTTTTAACAATTGTTCAGTAGGAAAACTCATTAATTTGAAGACAAATTCCCCAGAGCCTTTTATTTCCCAGGAGAGAAGGCTCATTCATGGTCCCCGACTAAAGGTGCTTCTCAGCACGATCATCTCAGCCTTGTGCTGAAGTAGGACCTTTGTAGGGAAGGGCGAAGAAGGAGGCTAGAGTTTTCAACAGCACCAGGCTGCCTTCTGCTCGGTTTACTGTTTACTCTGCTGCTGAGTAGACGCAGACACTCCCTATGTGCAGATGTTGTCAACTAGGAAACAGGCAAATGGCCGGGAAACACAATCAGCTGAGCCTACAGGCCGTGAGCAACTCCCGGCTTCTAAAATTGATGACACCCACATTAAAATGGGACAATCATCTTCGAAAGTCTTTCCAAGACCGTTTGAGAGTTCATAGTTGTAACCCTGCGCAAGAGTTTGCCTGTGTTGTGCCCTCTACAGAATGGGAATCTCCGGGGCTCTTAGAAAAATAAACACATTGAAGGGTAGAGATATCTGTAGCAAGGTTTCTGCTGTGACAAATCACAGATGGATGCTGGCTTCATTTAGTGCCTAGAAGCTAGTTTACACTAGTCGAGTCAATTTGCTACTGTGAAGTCATGTACTCTTGTTGAAGTCTTTCAAAGCTTCCATATCCACCCGACAGCTGCCACCTCCTCGTAGCCTAGAATTCTCTTCATGAACCTCTATGCTTAAAGGTCAGTGTCTACATCAAAGTCTTATAAACTGTTATTCTCAGGGCCTAACTGTTGCCCGCTGGGTACATCCCAGTAGCTTTCTGTACCTTCCTGGTATCGTTGTTAAATGGTCTTTTCACATAGACTGATTTCTGGAACTGTCACAAAACCATGTGTCTAAACGAAGCTGCCTTCTGCTTCCTTGAGATTTTTTTTTAATAAATTATTTAATAAATGATGTTCACCAGAAACTGTCATCACTCCTGTAACTATTCTCTGAATCCGGCTGTAATTGATGTTAGAGCTGAGAAGGAAAACACCGAGGTGGGCCTTTGTCAGAAAGCTGTTTGGAGCTTTTTGTCTATGGGGAAAAAAAATCACTTGATTTCAGATCATTCATCATCCCCATAGCAACGGGAATTCAGTCTTTGAGATCATCACTTCCCAGATAAACCTTAAAGTGATACGCATATGCAATAAAAGGTTTTAATATAAAAATTAAAGGAATATGAAGGGAGGAAGAAGCAGGTCATTTCCACAATGTGAATTATCTGAACATAAGAATTTAGGAAAGCATTAATGTTTATGTCATGGGGCTATAATATTGTACCTCAGCTCCAAAATCCTCGTAACTTTGCTCAGAAATTAATTCCAAACAATGTGTTGGATAAATCTGAAGCTATTTATATACTTTATGCAATGATTTATGTATCTTGCTAAAAAGTATTGCTATGTCTAATTACGTAGTGATTAACTATCTTTCTTTCATTAAAAAAAAAAAAAACCTTCTGAAACACACCTTGTCCTGCGCTGAGGAGATTTTCAGATCTCTGTAAAGCTTTTAAAAGGTCAAATTTATAGAACAACAATTTTATGCAAAATTAGCAAAGCTAGTGTGGTGTACTCTATTTTTATATTTAGAATATTTCAACAAATTTTGAGAAATCCAAGAAAACAAATAACAAAGAGTTTAAGATTATGATTTTGTTATAAAAGGTTTCTAAAGCATAGGAACACTTCCAAAAATGGACTACTCATTCTCTTAGTAGGGTTGATGTTCTCTGAGTACTCTGTGAATAATAATAATAATAATAATAATTATTATTATTATTATTATTATTATTTAAAGATTTATTTATTTTATGTCTGTGAGTACACTGTCGCTGTCTTCAGACACTCCAGAAGAGGGCATCAGATCTCATTACAGATGGTTGTGAGCCACCATGTGGTTGCTGGGAATTGAACTCAGGACCTCTGGAAGAGCAGACGGTGCTCTTAGCCATCTCTCCAGCCCACAATTAAAATTATTAACCACTCATTAGACTAACCATAAACAGTTACTAGTTCAGAAGAGCAGGTTCCTGTGAGAGTGAGCTATACAACACTGGGTACCACTATGCTGTTAGAGGGATGATCACTTTTCTGGAACTTGGTCTATATTCTATCCATAGTCCTCCAGAAAAAAATAAAAATAAAAAAGGTTATATCATTTTATTTGTATTTAAAATTGTTTAAATAAGTCCAATAGGTACATTTTTCTGACGACAAGTCACCAATGCTAAAAAATATTTTATTAATTATATGCCAACAATTATAACAAAACCGACCGATGGTCTAAACCTTCATACAGTTATGACCACAGTACAACCATTTGCTACACATTCTTTGTAACAAGTTCCAGGACAAGAGGTGAATAACATGGAGAATAAGGGTTGAAACAATGCTTTGCATTTGAACTATCTAGAAAAAGAGTACAAAATACACATATAAAATTTGCAGGTATTCCCTGTTTGCAGTACTGAGGCAGTTTGGTTGCTGGTGAAGTTTAGCAGTGCATCCTACTTGTTTGAAAAGGCAGTTGGATGTTACATAGCTCAGGTCTGGCTAATTAAACTAAGTATATACGAAGGTTTGTGTTTTGAAGCTTTTTAGTGGGAAAAAAATATTCTTAACCACTAATTGCTTTGGAAATTGATCCTATAAAGGGGCCCAGTGCTTAAAAGCATCTTTAAAATTTAGTTTTAATTATCAATGAGGCAAAATGGCAAAACCAGATGTTAGACATCATGAAGGAGAAATTGCAAAATGTTATACTCCATGAAACATTTTGCTACACTTTGAAATATTTTTCTGTAACTTTTCTGGTTTGGGTGAATACAAGACTAATTTTCAGATTTAATTGGGGGTGGGATATTATTTAATTTTTTTTCTCCTTTTTAACTTGTGTGTTTTACAGAATGGAAAAAGTTCTCATTCATTCCCACATAGGCAAACAAATTATTTCCTGAAGGATTGACCTGGTTTTTGACATCACAGTCATCTAAAATCCGACATACAACAAAAATCCCCAGTAATGGGACAAGTCCGGTGGAGATTTTAATCTTAATATGAGTACAGAAAGGGTAGATTTATGCTTACTTCTGAGTGTTAGTTTTGCTGGCTAGAGGATTTTACAGTCTCGAAACTTCAGCTGTCTAGATCAGCACTGTGGGTCTTTTCTCTGTCTTTCATAATTTCTTCAAATTACGTAGAAGAGTATAGTAAATAATAAAAGCATGTATAATATCTTAGCTTTTTATAAATTAAAAACTAGTCTCCAAGAACAGTTCTGAAATGTGCCCCCTAAGCCACTGGGCTTGAGCAGAAACTGGAGATCAGTCAGCATGTATCTCCGTGTGTGTTTTGTAATAGTAGAAAAGGAGCTTTCTATAACTCGTCAGAGTGCTCCAAATGTCTCTATGGGTTGATAATTCCACACTACATTCAAGGTTAGACTAGCAAACGAACAAAAACTACTTTGCTCTGTGCTTTTAAAAGAATTCATGAAATTAATGAATGATAACGTTGAAAATGATTAAAGCCTGAGTAAAACCCATCTAACACATTCAGGAGAGGTCCTGCAGGGCATATTGAGCATCCCATGAAACGCCTGTTTGTACAGCTCTTGTCAGGACACGCTTCCCAGTCAAGAGGGTCATCCTTCGTGTAGGTTTCCCACAAAGTCTCTGATTATCCTTGAGATTTCTTTTGGAGAAAGGTCTGAATATATATCTGCCTTTCAATCCAGCCAACAAAGTAAGACACATTGCTGTACACTCCAGGTCCCAGAACTTTGGAAAAGCAGACGGAGCCCCATGAAGTTAAACCAAATAATGTCCACTGTCCTCCGGGTCGTTCACAAACCAGAGGCCCACCACTGTCTCCCTGCAAGGAATAGCAATTGATGTTAGTCATGGGAATTCAGAGGCCTAGCGGTGGGGCTACCATCCTAAGGGTACAATAAAGCCCAAACCAGCTTAACTGAGTTGGAAAATTTCAACAAAGTTTTCCATAGTAAGCCTGGGAGGGCATCTGCTTTCCACTGTATAAACTGAACATTCCAGTAAACATGAGGGATTCTGAGTTTCAAAGGGACTGATGTACTGAGGAAAGAAATTTTGTTCTGTCTTGTCATGAGGTCAGAAGACTTA
>JADRCD010204207.1:0-10322 GCA_019843815.1 Montemys delectorum | reverse complement strand
AAAAAAAAATCTGAATAACATTTGCAAATGCTATGTTTTCGGATAATTTTCCACACTAAAGGAAACAAGAGCTTGATAAATACTAATCTAATTATTCCTTGATTGAACACATTAATTACTCTAATGACTTAAAGGACCAAGTCCAAATGCCTCCAGATGGTTCTTAAGAGTGAGCATACTATGACCACTACTCATTACCCTCAGTCATTTTTAACTCAATATTCCTGTGCATTTAGCTTGACTTTTCTCAACTTACAGTGCACTTTGGCACCCTTGGGTCTTTACATATATTGTCTCAACCACCCTTCCTGTCAGTCCCTCATGCCAAGCATGACTAAGTCCTCATTCACCACACCTTTGAGCCTACACATCTTCCACAGCTACTAGCACTACATCTCTTTCCAGGATCCATCCTGTATCCTTCCAGAAGCATCCCACTCTTTATGGACTGTATTTAATTGGTTTTACCCATCTCCTCCCCTATGTGCTAATAAATTAATTTATAGAGACTGTGTCCATTTCATGATCAGCAACTATCAAACTGTTTTGTATACAAAAAAATAACATGTGTTTAAAAAGTCTGTGGGGATATAATATATATCTTATATATATGTACATGTATATAATATGTAATAAATATTTTAAGTGATCAAATTTACTAGCTTTTTGGAGAAAAGGAATTCCATGGTTGTTTAGATGGTTTTATTTTATACTATGTTGCTGTAAACCAATTATGATACCACATGAACAGGTCAGTAATAAGTCACATGTGTAGACCAATTTTATCACATTTTGTTTTTGTAAGTACACAGATGGTATATTTATGCTGATTGTCATATCTTGACATTTATGTCATCTCCAAATAACCAACAGTGATTTCTAGAAGTGATAGAATAGATGTATTGGCCCACAGAAAGTCTGTGCATTAGTCCATGTATATTAATATATCATAACACTTACATTAAGAACATTATTTCTCATTGGTTATATAGAACTCCTGGAGAAATCACTTTGCTCCCTGCTGAACAACTCTCATTGTTCACAAATTGAAGTTGTCATTGTGGTTCAGCTTAGAGATATACATCAAATGGAACATGTTTTAACTATCCAAAATTATTAATCACATAATAAAAATCAATAAACAGTAGTTGTGCTTACTTACTGAAAGTGTCTGTCCTAACCTGGGCAAGAGCTAGACAGAGGGTCATCCCTCTTCCACATCCCTCTTCTACATCCCTATTTTACACACAAGACCAAGAGAGACAAGGTAGCAGTAGCACTTTAAAAACTTTCCCACCTCAGTAGTAGACTCCTAATCTAACATGTGCAGATTTGTCATGTCACTCATACTCCCTTGTGTGCTGTCCATTGCACTCTGTTGCTGTCCCTGACCACTCCCTTCCCACAGACTGTGAGACATCCTTTGTTGACCCGTCACGTTCCCATTTCTGTGACACCATGGGAGTTTTTTTTAAATATGTATTTGATGGGGTTGTAAGCAACAAACAAAGGCAATGAAGTCTTATATGGAACAGTAATATAAAATAAAAAGTCAATGAACAAATTGTTTTTCAGGAAATTTCAATCTTCTTTGTTAGTATGACTTTATTCCATGTGCTTTCAAAGGTCCCAGATATTTGAGGAGAAAACTTTGAAAATCTACAGTTAGAGAAGAGGATAGCTGGTCACAGACATTCTGGATTCTGCCACCCAACCAGTCTAGTGCTGCCCTTGGACACAAAATTGGCTGACAGAGCAAAATAGACTGTCACTGAGGCAAGCAAAATATACTTTCACTGAGGCACACTTTACATTTTTTTAACCTAACATACTGGTTATATGACCTTTTTGAACCTCAATTTCTCCATCTGCAAAATATATATAAAACCCAGTGACTGCAGGGTTTGCTTCATAGGTTTCTTATTAGTCCCAGAGGGAATTATGGGTATGAAAGGCTTTTAACAACTGCAAAAAGCAACCTAAATATAAATTGAACATATGGTTTATTTTACTTTTAGGAGATAACACACACACACCCACACACACACACACTCACACTCACACTCACACACATTAATGCTGCATAAACTTCCAGGACTGCAGAACGATACCAAATAGTAGGCAAGTCTCTCCTGTGAGTCCTGAGCCATTCAGATGAGCTCTCTTAGGACAGGAGAAGTGGTAATGTTCTTGTTTGTCCTCCCATAGGGCTGCATATGTGCAAGTTACTATGGAATTCTTCATAAAACACTTCTAGTGCTATATCTTTCTCCGATTTGGGGCTCTTCTTCGAAATTTTGAAGGGTGACCCCCATGGCTGACACCTACAGCTGGCCTTCTTGCATGGCTAATTCATTTGCTATTAAGAGCCTTTCAGTCAAGGAGAAGGATTCTGTCTGCAAAAGACATTATTCAATACACACAGGATTCCCCCACCCTATGCGAAACTGGGCCAAGAAAGCCCAATGTGGAGGATCTCTTTTGCTTGGAACTATAACTAAGCTGTGTCCCTCCCCCTACACACTCCAGTAGTGAGTGAACTTCAGTCTCCTGAAGCCAGACTCTTCCTCTATATTCTCTTGCTTGACTTAGTTGAATATAAAAATTATATATTTGTATTTTCTGCTATATTTGTTTGAAAAAACATATTTGAAACTCTATTTTAATATTGTCCTGTGAAGCGGAAACTTAAAGGTTCTTTGGAAAGTCTGTTAGAGGGTGTTTTCCTGGGCAAACACGCGAAGGGACATTTAGCTGCAGTGGACACAGTGAAAGACTTGTGCAGACTCATGAGGAAATGCTTCATTGAAGCAGACACAGGAGAAAGGATATCTTGCTAAAGTAAGCACATGAGAGAACACATAACAAAGTATTCTCCGCTAATGACATCCATGTAATGGTCTGTCTTACATTGTGCTGTTGAGCTTTATTTGTCAGGACGTCATAGAGAGAAATGTACCAAAAAACCTCTGGTGGTGTGTTGGGGTTTCTTGCAGCTTCCAAGAACTTGGGCTGATTGGCAGAGTAATGCCAGCTGGGACAGACACACTGAGGCAAGACCTGTAGAGGATATGTGGTGTACGGAGGACATATAAAAAGGGCTTGGTGGACAGTGATGGAGGCTGGGCTGGGCTTGCTTACAGAACTAGCTGTGTAATGCTTGTTGGTCTCATGTCTCTACTGATCTTCACTTTATTGAGAGAAGCACAGCTGAGAACATCTCCTGGCATTCCTACTGGTACCTCCTGCTGACTCATGTTGAGACTGAGGCCTGGCTCTCTTTGCTAGGTCATGCCCCTGCTGCTGATTGGTGTTTGCTATCTTAACTAAACCTCTGGTGTATCTGTGAAGTGTTGGCAAGTGGCTCAAGCTGCCACTGCTAAGCTGTGAACTAAGCTGGCAATTTCCAGACAACACAGACAGGAGTTCTTCCAAAGAACCTTTCTAAACAGTTCCATCCCCCACCCTGCCCCCGGATTCTTTCTTTTCGACTACCTCTGGTGGGTGGTGAGCTAAAAGGATTGTTCAAAGGTCTAAGAACAATCATTAAAAATAAGTATTTGAAAAAAATTAAAGTTACAGTCCTGGTTTATTAGATCCTATTAATCTCACATCATATTCATGAGAATAAAAAGCAGATTAATCCCAAATATCAATATTATAAAATCTACTCTTATGTTTTATATGTGATTATGATATTATAGTATATGTAATCATAAAACATTTTTAGAATTTTTTAGTCTTATCATTCTCCCTTTAACTGGGTATAGTCAAAAAAATAAAAGTGGTTCATAAGAATCAGGTTTTAATATGCTTCTACATTATGAAATCACTACATGAGACTCATTTCATTACACGTCCATTATCTCAGATATTTTGTGTTGAGAGTACTTAAGATCTCCTATTTTAGCACTTTTTAAGTTTGTGTATCATTGTTTGCAATACATGCATAGAGCTCCAGAACAAATTCATTCCACTGATCTGAAACTGTACCCTTTGCCAGCCTTTCCTTTATCCCCATCTTAACCCCAGTCCTAGGAAGCAGCCATTCTATTATTTTTATTACAACTTTTCACGCATTTAAACAATGGTGTTCTTAGATATACCATGTGAGTGAGATCATTCAGAATGTATCTCTTTGTCTCTGGCTTATTTCAATTAGTAGAATGTCCTGTAGGGTTGTCAGAACATGTCCTATGTATGAAGCTGTGTGAGGGGAATTCTGAGAGCTTATGAGAAAACTCAAAAAAACAAAACAAAACAAAAACAACAAAAAAAAACCACTAGAGTCTTGTGACCTCAGGTTCTTCAAAATGCAGAGCTGTTCTTGAAATGTATTTCTGTGCTCCTTACAGATGTAGCAGATAGGAGCTTATTCCAGCTGTTATTTATATGCCTCCATGGGAAAAAAAAAAGCCATATTTTTTGTCACCTGTGGCTTGTCTTTGTGATTTTGTAATTTATTCAGGTGATGATTCTTAACTCTCAGAGTATAAATTGTCTGAGGCTCTGAATAGAGTTGGCTCTTGCATAAGATTTTAGTGTGCCTCATTTCTAGGCCCCGTTTTCCCCCAGGCTCACACTACCGCCTAGAGCAACAGCAAAGGGTCATCCATGCTGTTGTGAATGACTGGCTAGACTTCATTTTTACAGCCGAATGGTATTTTGTTGTGGAATTTGTATGTTCACATTTCTTTTATTCATGTCTTGATGCCATGTCTTGACTATTTGTAAACAGTGATGCTACAAATGTGGGAATGCTAAATTGTAAGAGGTGCCTTTGTCCCATGTTTTGCCAATGGGTATTACTGTTTGTTTTTCATAGTAGCTACTTTAAAAAGTGTGAGTTGGTATCTTCTTAAGCTTTGAACTTTCTTTCAATGATTAATTCTGTTCAGATCTTTGTTTATCTGTTGATCATTTATAGCCTCACCCTTCTGAGAATGTCAAGCCCCTTGACCATGTTTAATAGGGTCACATATTGTCTTGCTATTGAGATTTTTTTAGTTCCTGGCATATTTTGAAGATTGACTCCTTACCAGATAATATGAGTTGTAAATTTTTTCTCCCTTTACACAGAATGTTTTACTCTGTTTTGAAAATTATATGGTACATTTCAATATAGCTATTTTTGCCCATTTGGGGGGGGGTTGATAGCCCCCAAATCATTGGTCATAGCAATGTCAAAATTTTTCCCTTTGTATTTTCATAGTACCCTTAAAGTTTCAAGACTGGGGCATGGAGCTATGGCTCAGCAGTTGAGTACTGGCTGTTCTTCTAGAGGACCTAGGTTCAATTGCCAGTATCTACATGGCAGCTAACATCCATCTGTTACTGCATTTCCAGGATCTCCAATGACCTCTCTGGCCTCTATGGACACTGTATGCAGATGGTTTGCAGACAAGCATGCAGCCAAACACCTATACAAATAAAATGAAAATAAATATATCTACAAAAGTGTGTCAAGACTCCTATTTGTATTTTTAATCAACTTTGCTTACAGGTTTTCAGTATATGGTATGACATATGAATCTAATTCTATTCTCCTGCATGTGTTTCCCCAATACTATTTAATAAAGCTATTCTCCACCATGCAACCTTGGCTTTTTTGGCTGAAGATCAATCAGATGTATGTCTTTCTGACCTCTGCATTCTTATTAGTCTTAATGCCTTACTGTGCTCTTTGGCCTATTAATGTATTTCATATGGTAAATAATATGTATCTGTTGGGATCCAATCTTAAGGCAGAAGCTATAACTATTTTTAAAACAGGATTTATTAGAAGAATTAAAAAGTAAAAGGTGGTAACCCAGTTGCAAAAGAAAACAACATGGTATGCACTCACTGATAAGTGAATACTAGCCCAAAAGCTCCAAATAACCAGGATTCAATTCACAGGCCACATGAAGCTCAATAAGAAGGAAGATCAAAGTGGGTGCTTCGGTTCTTCTTAGAAGGAGAACAAAATACTCACAGGAGCAAAAATGGAGATAAAGTGTAGATCAGAGACTGAAGGAAAGGCCACCCGGAGACTGTCCCACCTGGGGATTCATCCCATATACAGTTACCAAACCCAGACACTATTGTGGATGTCAAGAAATGCATGCAGAAAGGAGCCTGATATGGCTGTCTCCTGAGAGGCCCTGCCAGAGCCTTACAAATACAGAGGTGGGTGTTAGCAGCCAACCATTGGACTGAGCACAGGGTCCCTAATAGAGGAGTTAGAAAAGGGACTGAAGGAGTTGAAGGGGTTTGCAACCCCATAGGAAGAACAACAAGATCAACCTACCAGACCCCACAGAACTCCTAGGGACTAAACCATCAACAAAGGAGTACACATGGCTCCAGCTGCATATGTAGCAGAGGATGGCCTTGTCATGCACCAATGAAAGGAGAGGTCCTTGGTCCTATGAAGGGTTGATAGATGCCCCAATGTAGGGGAATCGAGGGTGGGGAGTTGGGAGTGGGTGGGTGGAGGAACACCCTCATAGAAGTAGGGGGAAGGAGGATGTGATAGGGTGTTTCTGGGAGGGAGGGAAACTAGGAAAGGGGATAACATTTGAAATGTAAATTAAGAAAATATCCAATTTAAAGAAAAAAAGGAACTCATCCTCAAGACCACCAGGAAGAGTGGAAGAGGTACGTTACAGCAGACTAGCATTACTTTGCATTGGGTACAAAATGGTACAGAAAATTTAAAAAGAAGCGTTCTCAATGGTTAGACTTTGAAACAATAAGCAGGAAAAAAAGACCCTTTCCAAAATAGAAATAAAGTTTAGAATATAAAACTTTGATTGCTTCAGGCAGACTTGGGGACTCTGCATTGCTAGCAGAATAATGTTGCTAGTGGAATGTTGACACTGTCATCTTTTCTATGCTTTTAAAGGTGTTGACATCACGCTAGGGTGTTCCGGGACGTATTGTCACATTTGTTAATTCCGTGCTTAGGAATTAATAAGTGGCATCCAAGTGAAGCCATAGCTGCTGCTCTACTGATCGTATCTGGTCAGGTAGCTGTGGCAATTGTTTAACTCCATGGAGTGTCTTTACAAAAAATCCAAGGTATCTTTGTGTTTTATTCAGGTTGAAATAAACTAAATCGATCATTAATTTGGTTCTTTCTATTAGTGTTGTTTTAAGTGCAATCTTCCACCTTACAGAACAAGATAATGCCTTGGAGTTGTGTGCGTATGTGCACGTGTGAGTGAGGATCTGAGATTAGGATCATCTACTGAACAGATAATAAAACTATAGAAATATCCCTCCCCCCATTATTTAATTCTGTGAACTATGGCACGTCTTCAAAGGAACGGGGGAATTGGCCCTTGAACTATTAGAACCTCTTTCCAATTATGCTGCTGACACTACACTCAGCTATACTGAGCTTTTAGCATATGATCATAGGAGCTTGGGTGGACCAAATGTGACCGCAAAGTTTTTGTTCTTCTATTGGAGGTAGGATCTAATTCCTTATGTCTGAAATCCAACCATCTTTTGAGTTTCTTTGACCAGAAAGGGTTCAGAAGCTATCAATCCTGTCTATTCTCTACTAGGCTTCAGGGACCTTTCTCTTCAGCTCCCTCCCCACCTCCAGCCCCATCCCCACCCCACCCCCTGAACCTCTCACCAGCCATGCCCCCATTGTAGACTCAGTACTCTGTCCATAGCTCTACTGTATTTCTTGCTTCCTTAAACTCTTTCAGTGACCTCTCACCACTGCAGAAGCCAGACCCAAATTCCTCTACGTTCCTTTCAGTATACAACCATCTCACCTCTAATGTATACAAGAAACAATGGCATGAGATATTTTAAGTGATTCCATTTTTTAAAATGTTTATTTTAATGTATATGAGGAAAAGAAAAAAACTACAACCAGCCCATGACACTGATATTGCTGTTTAGGTTGTTAATTTCCTTCTAAAATAAGCTATTTTATAGAGAGAGGGTCTACATCTTAAACAAATCAATCACATAAGTAATAGTAGACGTTGTGTTTAAATACAGAAAACCTTGGGGAAATTCTACCTTAAGGCAATTTGGCTTAAATCCCACTTGGTTCAAATCCACAATCTAATTTACTTTCTCTCTTTTCACTGAAAAGATTCTTCTGACCTCAGAGCTTCCGTGTCTCCATATTCTGAAGCTCTCTTCACTTGTCCTACCACAGCTGCAGTGACCTTGAGCTTCCATTCTGTGTTCTTGATGCATCAGGGTGATCCTATAGATGTTGGTAGGACATTCTGGCTAAAACTTTTACAGTATTTTCACTTTGCTATGCTGTGCCTTTCTGCTATGTCTGTCTTCCCCTTCTCACCCCACATTTCCTATTCTATGCACCCTCACTGCCATGTCTGTCTCTCACCACACCCACATTTCCCAATCTGCATGTCCCTTTTGGCAGCACTCTTCGTAGTGCTGACAAGCTATATAACATTGTTTTCTCTTGAACTTTTTAGTTGGCATGTGCTGTCGTTGATGATGATGTATTCTGACTAGGGCGAGTTGAAATCTCAAAGCAGTTTCAATTTGCATTTCCTTGATGGCTGAGGATATTAAGCATCTTTTTATATATTTATTAGCTGTTTGTACTTCTTTGAAGAAATGTCTGTTCAACATTAATTTGCTCATTCATTGATTTCATTGCATGTTATTTTGCCATTTCGTTTTCATTTCTTTACATATTCTAAATGTGAATCCATGTCAAATGAATAGCTGTCAGACTTTCTTCCATTCTGAAGATTGTTTCTTTCTTCAATTAATTATTTTCATTGCTGTGTAGAAGTTTTAATTTCATGGAATCCCATTTGTCAATTCTTAATAGTTTAGAGTTCTATTAAGAAAGGTTTTATCTATGCCAATGTCTTGAAAGGTTTCCTTGAATGGTTTGAGCTAGTTCTTTGACCTTTATACATGGTAAGAAGAAGTGTGTGTGTGGGGGTGAGACTTTAGCCTTTTTCTTGAGTTTCTTAATATCTAGTGGTTAAAGAGGCCATCTTTGCTTCACTCCTACACATACTCTAGAATGTCAGTTGGGTATCTTTAATGTTGCTAATGATTTCACCTACTCTTTCCCAACTATTATAAGTTCTTAATTAACATCCCCTTTCATCCTTCCTACTCCCTTTCTCCTTCGTAATCTGCTGTGACCCATTGGTATTATTGTTGTTCACTTTGTTGTGGGTTTTTTTTCACTATATAATGCCTTGTCTTGAAGTAAGGATGAGGAGGAAACAGAATCGTAAGTGGGTCTGCTGGTGAAAAGAAAGAGAGTCACACTGCTGTGGTTCTAAAGTTCTGTCTGTATTTGGGGCATGGCTGGACTATGTGGTCTCCTTCTTTGAGAACATGACACCTGGTATTAAATGCACTGGTCCAAAGTTGATTGGCTGTTAAGTTTGTCTCCAGTTCGTGAGTGATACTCTGCATTTAGCATAACTTGATCATTGCTCATTAGGTGATTTGCAGTTCCTCACAGAGGTGAGGTGTTTAAAGATTTCATTCTTTCCTCCTCCTCTTCCTCTGTTGCTGCTTCTTCCGCCTTCTCCTTTTCTTCTTCTTCTTCTTCTTCTTCTTCTTCTTCTTCTTCTTCTTCTTCTTCTTCTTCTTCTTCTTCTTCTTCTTCTTCTCAGATGCACAAGTACATTTAAGTTTTCAGTCATCTGACTCTCATACCTGTATGAATTTTCATTTTGCTATTTTCTTTTCTCAATTACTGGAAAATATTCAGTAGTCTTTTTGAACTAGAATCCCCTAGGATTTTGACTGAGCTGTTTGAGCTTGGAGGTGAGAAGTAAAAGAACCTCAAGATTGTCACATTACTGGAAATTCATGGCTTCAGAAATGTAAAAAAATGTGCACGAGAACAAGACTGGGGACAGAGATGTTCAAGATTCACAATGGGATAATGAAAGAATTTCAGTGATTTCAAATAAGAGGGCAGACCACATAGCTAAATATATCAGTATGGGATATTTTGACTGACTTAATCTTCTAAACTTGGGGTCTGAAAGGTTGTAGCTAGCATGATACATAGCACACAACTGACAGAAACAGCACCTGCAGTGGATTCATTCTTATCAGAGGGGCTTTCAAACATATTCTGTGGTAAAGTCTTTCCTTTTTAAGCCTATTAACATGAGAAGAGCAAGAAAACAGAAATGGTTCTAAAAATAGTCAATAGAGTAGTTCCTGGCACCTTTCCAGGATTGACAAAATTGATTGAGAACACTGTATTTGAAGTTATGCTGAATGAGACTCGGATCCTGGCTCAACCACCAATGGCCCAAAGCTTCAGCTTCATCATTTGAGAAGTATAAATAAAT